>VIAB01022367.1:17314-27674 GCA_009801035.1 Oophaga pumilio
ACGCTTTCTTTTTGTCCCTTATTGCGCCCCTTACAGCTCTATATGCTTTTTTTAATTTTTATTGCAATGATGTAGTACTTTGCATTTTTCCCTGTTAAAATCCATTCTGTTAGTTGCTGCCCACTGCTCCAGTTTATTTATATCTTTTTGAATCCTCTCTCTCTCTTCTCTAGTTTTAGCTACCTCTCCTAGCTTTGTGTCATCAGCAAATTTGATCAGACCAGGGCGAGGCCGGTGTCTGAGCCCCAGGTCGATGAGCATGTAGTAACTGGGTGAGCAGGAATCAAGTTTTTGTTATTTCCATAATGATGTTGCAGTTTGGGATCCACAGATTTTTTATCATTTTCTCTGTTACTATGATGCACAGTAGAACAGACTCTTGGAAAATCCACTGTGTTTCTCATCTATATGAGGAAACCTCAGGGTACATTTCCACGTACCGTAATGTGTGCGCTTTGGACTTATGGAAACCCCGCTCCGCCCAAAGCCCCACCCCCTTCTATATGTGCGGTGATTCCGGATGTGTTCATTGAACACATCCGGAATCGCAGCACCATATACATAGAACTCTGTTATTTACCTTGCGGCAAAGTAAACAGATATGCCGCAAGGTAAACAGATATGCTGCGGTCTAAAAAGACGCGCCTCATGTCCGGAAACAGAGGGCCGCCGGACATAAAATCCCCTCCACTATGCTGGAACATCTGGCCGCTGCGGATTAAACGCTGCGGTAGGATGCAGCGTTCAATCCACAGCTAATAATGAATGTTTCCGCTACGTGGAAACATACCCTCAAGTTTCCAACCTGTAGTACCTCTACCCCTGCCAGGCCCTACAAAAATAAACTCAGTGCAAGCTCCACTCAGAAATATATTATTTTTTTATGATATTGTTCACCATCTATCTTTATAGCAAACCAGTTGAGGCAAGGTCAGGTAATATGAATATGCAAACAGTCTGCCAGTATGTTTCTCCTCCACAATGGCTAACAGATTCCACAATTTAACGTATCTTCACATGTTAAGTATTTGGTACATTTTGGCGCATTTTTTCTGTGCAGTTTCGACACAAAAAGTAAAGGATTTCCTAATACCAGCAAAGTCGATGAGATTCCTGATGTTTCATACACAAATTGCTTTTTTTATCTTGCAGATAACAAGCTGTTTCAAATTTGCAGCATATCAATTACTTCAGAGTTTTTGCAGTGTTTTTCACCTAATCTAATGAATGGGGAAAAACTGTATAAACATTCAAGCAATAAAAGACATCAAAATGCATAAATACGGTAAGTGCTTATTCAACACTTTAGTATTGCAGCAGAAATGTCTGCAACAAATACTTAACAGGTGAACATACCCTTAGGCTACAAGGGTAAAAGAATGTGGACCTTTTACACTCCTTGTAAATCTTCTTAAGTATTTCATTCAGTTTGAACTCCTTGCAGGTAATTATCCCTTTACTTGTCTGAAGTAAAAAAGTTCATTATGGTATGGGTATTGGCTTTCATACCACTCATACTATTCTTAAAAATGGGGGGAACTTAGCGAAAGGTGTCTCTGCTAACATGGTACAAAGATGTATTTTAGCTGTAACTATTTTGAGAAGCAGGAGTTGTGCTTCGCAGGTCCCATAGAATTAGCGTAATCTACACCGTGTGCACAATTATTAGGACAGTGAGTATTTTGATCATATCATCATATTTATACATATTTTCCAAAGCCAAGCTGTGTAAACTTGAATGCTTATTGGATAAAGCAGAGCAGGTGATGTATATTTGCATAATGAAAGAGGGTGTGGACTATGGGTACAACACTATTTTTCAAGGTGTTTAGAATTAATAGGCAGCTTATTTTCCTTAGACAAAATGGGGAAAAAAAGGAAATTTAACTTACCCTGTAAGACTGTCTTCAATTTTTGACTCTTAAAGGGATGCAGAATTGCTAAGATATTGGGATGTGATTACAGAACCAGCAACTATTTTGTTGCAAATAGTCAACCGGATCGAAAAATATGTTGAAAAAAAAAAGACGTAAATAACTGATAAAGATTTAAGAAGAATAAAAATGAAGCAACCAGGAAGCCATTTTCCTCCAGCGCAGATATATTGTAGAACTGCAACCTCCCTGGAGTGCCCAGAAGTACAAGGTATTCAGTTCCCAGAGACATGGCCAAGGTAAGGGTGGCTGAAACCCGATTAATACTGAGGGAGATGGAAATTGAAACATCAATCATGGGTCAAGTACTATCTCAAGACAGATTTTTCAAAGTTTTATTTTATTTATTTTTTGTGTTTTAATAATTTTTATTACATTTGTAAATATTAACAGAAATATAATAAGAAGGGAAAAGGGAGGGAGGAAAAATAGATGCAAATGATTATTTAATAGGGAGTAATTAGTATAGTAGGAAAGGAACGGATAATTAAGGGAAGGGAGAACTTAAGTTCATAGCTCTTCAATCTGGTATAGGGGTATGCTGAAGCTGTCAGTACTTTGACAGCTTGGCCATCCAATCTGGTACAGGGGCATGTTGATTGACAGCTCGACTATCCAATCTGAGACTGGGAGGAGTCAGCTGTCTCCAAGTGTTCATTATTCCAGGTGATTGCCATGCTACTTAACTGAGCTGTGTGTCCCAGACCTCTGTCAGACTTACATACTGCTTGTGAAGTTTGTGCCCCTGTGCCTTGAGTTCTGTAAGCTTGATCTGTTGTTGCCTGACCTTGGACTTCGTTCTGACTATCCGTCTGTTTAACCCTTCAGCTCAGACCTGTTATCCTCCCAGGACTCTGACCTCGGAACGTTATCTGACCACGCCTTTGTCTCTTCCTTCTGTTTATGATGTACCCTCCTGTCTTCTGACCTTGGACTACTTGACCATTCTGACTCATGACTTGGCCATGAGAAGTGTCTAGCACATTATGTCTGACAGATACGTTTTTCTTTTTCGCCAGTATGGATACTGTTCACACAATTTGTGACCAGGTGGCAAATTTGACACAGATGACTCAGGATCTGGCGAAGGATTGCCAGAGTCTGAAGTCATTGCAATATAAATTGCAGGGTTAGATAAATAACTTGATGAAGACCCCCCTAGCCTCCTGCTGCCGGCAGTGGCTGTGACGTCATTACCCTCTGATGCACAGTTGGTCTCTCCCGAACCTGTGCTATCCCTCCCTGATAAATTTTCGGGAGAGAAAGACCAGTTTTAGGCAATTCAGGGAGATCTGTAGGTTATATTTTACCCTGCACTTCTGGTCGTCAGGGGAGTAGTTCCAGCAGGTGGGAATAATCATGTCTCTCTGTGAGAGGGTCCTCAGACCTGCACATTTTACTTGTCCACATGTATTCATGTATTCGAACCACATGGTTCGAATGCAAAACAAAGAACTTTACTAGGCACACTTTGCAGCATTCTTGTTGGATACAGGGACAGCATCAGGTACCACACAGTTCATTTTCTGCACTTTCCCTGCGAATTCTTCTACGTCCTCCAGTACATCACGGGTTGATAGCGTACTGCAGCATTCTCCTTGTCCAGTCTCACTACTTCTGGGGAGTCCCTCTTCCATTTCACCTAAGATCTGAGTGCATCTGCCCATGTAATGATCTGCCACATCTTGAACAATCTGCTCCCTGTACCTTTTGGACCTTTTCCTTGTTCCCTCTCCAAACTGCTGACACTCCGCTGCTCCACACTGTCCTTCTGTCCCTATAGGACTCTGAATGGCTGTAATTCTTCTTGTAAGAACATTACGTGGCTGCTGCGGCATCCAGGGCCTATGGCCCGTCTGGACACCTCGGGCACTGAGCTCTAACTGAATACTCTAAGAAAACGTTCCTGACTTACCACACAGCAGCTTCTCCTATGTTTAACCATTCCTTATCCGAAGCTCTAATTACCATTATATAATATTCAATAATGCTCCCATCTAGTGGCTGTACCTAAACACTATGCTTACCCTAAGTCGAAACATAGTTATACTTTACAGTGAAAGAGAACATGTTATAATACACATATCTACATGAATAGGAATATACAGTTTACAAAACATGGTAATACACATTCAAGTGTAGCAATACCAATGCAGAACAATAGTAATACACATTTAAGTGTAGCAGTACCATTATATCATAGTAGATATTACTCAATCCCCTTACACACACAAGCCCCTAATAGTTTTCTGCTGCCGCCTTTTTTGATAGTTGAGGTCTGATATATGACGAACCTAACAGAATCCAGGTCACTGAGGCTAAGTTCATGAACCTGGCACAGGGGGGTCACACAGCTGAGGACTACTGTACTAAGTTTCGTCAGTGGTCCACCGAAGTTCTATGGAACGATGCTGTTCTCAGTTGCCAGTTCCAAAGAGGCCTTTTCCAAAACCCTCAAAGATGCTCAGTTCTTTCATGAGGCCGGTTAGCCTCTCTTACCGAGTCCCTCTTCAATCTCCATCCGGGGGCCCTCACAGTGGGACAATATGCCATCTGCTTCTTGACCCTTTCCTCTGAATTAGGTTGGAATAACGCGGCACTGGTAGGGGCTTTCTGGCGAGGTCTCTCGGGCAGGATAAAGGATGAGCTCGCTGGCCGGGATACCCTGGGAACTCTGGAGGATCTCATCTCTCTGGTCACCCGCATAGATCTTCGGTTCCAGGAGCGCGCCCGGGAGTCGGCTAGAGATAGGAGGTCCATCAAGCTGGTTACTTCTGCCAATCGCTTCTCTAGTCTGCGTCCTGCCAGGACTCCCTCGGTTTCTTCCCCCAAACCCATGCAGGTTGATCGTCTCAAGCTGGCCGAGGTACGTCAGAGGGAGAGACGAGCGCAAGGCCTATGCTTCTATTGCGGAGGGACTTTGCATTTCCTCCGTTCCTGTCCTGAGAGATCGGGAAACTCATCCACCTAGGCCAGGCAAGAGAGACCTCCCTAGGTGCTAGTAGTTCCTCTCAACCCCTCACTATGTCTGTTCTTTTGGTTTCGGGGCAGAGACGTGGGTCTGAGGTGGCCTACGTGGATTTGGGCTCGGCAGGTAACTTCATCCGGAGCAAAGACATAGATAAGTACTAGATTCCTGTGGTTACCTTACAGAATCCTCAGCTAATTGCTTCTGTGGACGGCAGACTGATTCAGGAGACTGTCACTATGGTCACAGAAGAGGTGGAGCTGCAAGTCGGAGCCTTACATCATGAAAAGGTGGCCTTTTATGTATTGCCTAATTTGTCCCATGCACTGCTCCTCGGACTTCCTTGGCTAAGGACACATCAGTCGGTTCTCGACTGGGCTTCGGGCGAAGTTCTACGCTGGGGACACTCATGCCATGCCCGATGCCTGAGTCCTATTCATCTTGGTACCACCTCACGGCCAGCCCCTGATCTCTCGGGGTTATCCTCTACCTACTGCTCCTACGTGGACGTCTTTGATAAGAAGGAGGCGGAGACTCTTCCCCCGCACCGGCCTTTTGATTGTCTGATTGAGCTAATTCCCGGCTCCACTCCTCCTAGGGGTAGGATCTACCCACTGTCGCCTGCGGAGGCCTTTAACCACATCTGAGTACGTCTGGGAGAATCTTGCCAAAGGGTTTATATGGAAGTCTTCCTCTCCCGCAGAAGCCGGTTTTTTCTTTGTTAAGAAAAAGGACGGATCCCTGCGACCGTGCATAGACTACAGAGGCTTGAATGGTATTACAATCAAGAATAGGTACCCTCTTCCCCTCATTCCGGAGTTATTTGATCACCTCAGAGGGGCCCGGATCTTCTCCACGTTAAACCTAAGGGGAGCCTATAATCTGATCCATAGCTGCGCTGGTGATGAGTGGAAGACCACCTTTAACACTCGTGATGGCCATTACGAGTACCTAGTCATGCCCTTTGATCTCTGCAATGCCCCCGCGGTGTTTCAAGAATTCGTCAATGAGATCTTCCGGGACCTTTTGTATTCTTGTGTCATAGTGTACTTGGATGATATCCTCGTATTCTCTCCTGACCGTCTTCCCATAGAAGAAGTGTTCGTCTGGTACTGCAGCGTCTTCGGAAGAATCGTTTGTACGCTAAGATTGAAAAACGTCTCTTTGAACAGACTGCTTTGCCCTTTCTGGGTAACATTATCTCCGACGCTGGATTGAGGATGGATCCCGAGAAACTGTCCGCTCTCCTCAAGTGGCCACGTCCAGTTGAAATAAGGGCTATACAACGGTTTCTCGAATTTGCCAACTACTACAGGCAATTCATCCCTTATTTTGCCTCAATTACCAAGCCAATTTCTGCTCTTACCCGAAAGGGGACGAATCCCAATTCCTGGACTACTGAGACCGAGGAGGCTTTTCAGACACTAAAACGTGCTTTCTCTACAGCTCCGGTGTTACACCGTCCCGAGGGCAGCAAACTCTTCATGCCCTAACCCGGAAGCACCGCCGGACCTATGGGGAGCATCAGCTGGGCATTTCAGGACACCTTCCTTTAGCGGAGGCGCCTGATCTTTGTGTTTGCTAGGGTTAGGCTGGGTTTCTGCTCATCACCTCTGATCCCCTCTCTCATATTATTTCCCTTCAGCCCTGTGCCCTGCCGTGCTGTTACCTGTGCTCCGTCCTGCCACCCGTGGTCAGTCCTGCAGTCCTACTCCGGTCCCTGTCTCCTGTGCCCCTGCTCCATCCTGCAGTCCTACTCCGGTCCTTGTCTCCTGTTTCCCTGCTCTGTCCTGCTACCCGTGGGCCGTCCTGCGATCCTACTCCGGTCGTTGTCTCCTGTGTCCCTGCTCCGTCCTGCTACCCGTGGTCCACCCTACAGTCCGTGATCCGTCCTGGGATCCTACTCCGGTCATTGTCTCCTGTGTCCCTGCTCCGTCCTGCTACCTGTGGTCTGCCCTACAGTCCTACTCCGGTCCTTGTCTTCTGTGTCTCGGCTCCGTCCTGCTTCCCATGGTCTTTCTCTGCAGCCTGTGTCCTGTGCTCTGTTTGTCCCGTGGAGGGGCCTTCTTGCTTTCCTAAGAGCTGTCGCTCTTGGTACCAGTTATCGTGGTACTAGAACCCCTGGGCCTGCTCCTAACGATCCCCATATGGGGGTCGGCTCCACCTGGTCGCTTGCCCGGGGTCTCTCGGTGCCACGAGCCAGAGGGTCTACTCCTGGAGGCTTGCCTCGCAGAGCCGCATCGCTAACAGTAAGATCAGGCCATGGATCCCACTGGTACCTCTGTTACCACCCAAAAAGAGTTGCTCATTTTGCGCGAGAACCAGGGACGCATAATGTCCGTTATGAAGTCCATGGACTCTCGTTTGTCGGCCCTACAGACCGCCGATCCGGGAAATGCCACTCAGTTAGCCAGTCTTCAACAAGAACTTGGTCAGCAGCGTGATACTCAGGCCCATATTTTAACCTATATGGCTTCTGTCGATGACCGTTTGGTGGCTCTCCAGTCTGGCTCGGCGGCGGCGCAAACCTCGTCTCTTGCCTCCTCTTCTCTTCCTTCTCCTCATCTCGCTAGGCCACCCCAGTTTAGTGGTGACCCCATACTCTGCATGGGTTTTTTGAACCAGTGTAGTCTCCACTTTGAATTGTTACCCCAGCAATACCCCTCTGATTGGGCCAAAGTGACCTTTATTATGTCTCTTCTGGAGGGAGAGTCCTTGTCCTGGCTGAACCCTCTCTGGGAACTGGACGATCCCATAGTTTCGAGCCTACCGGTCTTCTTGGATACTTTTCGCAGGGTCTTTGATGAGCCAGGCCGATTAGCCTCTCTTACCAAGTCCCTCTTTAATCTCCATCAAGGAACCCTCACGGTGGGACAATATGCCATCCGCTTCCGGACCATTCTTGCTTTCCTAAGAGCCGCCCCTCTTGGTACTAGTTAGTCTGCTACTAACTTTATTGATTCGGGACTGGTTCTGAAGTTAAGGATTTCTGGGATTCAGCAACTATTATAGGAAGTTTATCAAGGGTTTTTTTGCCGATTGCTAAACCTCTTACTGACCTTACTCATAAGAAGGCGAAGCTCAAGGTTTGGTCGCCGGGTGCAATCAGGACTATCAAAAGATTAAAAGAGTGTTTTATGTCTGCACCCATTTTGATCCAACCTGATCTCCAAGAACCCTTCATTGTGAAGGTGGGGGCAGTCTTATCGCAGGGGTCCAAAACTCTGACTAACCCCATCCTTGAGCTTTTATTTCTAAAATATTTTCACCAGCACTGAGAAATTATGATGTTGGGAATCAGGAGTTACTTGCTGTCAAATTGGCCTATGAGGAATGGAGGAATTTTTTGGAGGGGGCTATTCAAACAGTCACTGACAAGAATTAGCTTACATTGAATCGGCTAAAAGGTTAACTCCTAGACAGGCCAGATGGTTGATGTTTTTCTCTTGGTTTAATTTTTTGATTACATTTAGTCCAGGGTGTAAGAATATGAAAGCAGAAACATTATCTCATATTCCTAAAGGTTTTTGTTGTTTCTATGGAATTTCAAGATTCTGCCTTAAGTGGTCATCCTGGGGTTACTGCTACATATAAAGCCTTTGCTAGATTTTTTTGGTGGCTATCCATGCATAATGATATTAAAGATTTTGTATCTGCTTGTGAAGTCTGAGCATGCGCTAAATTCAGTGATAGCTGACTGGCTGGGGAATTGGCTTCATTGCCTATTCCAGAAAAACCATGGACTCATTTGTCCATGGATTTCATTACAGAATTGCATCTGTCTGATGGGAAGACGCTATCTGGGTGGTAGTTGATCGATTCTACAAACAAGCTTATTTTGTTTCTTTGTCAAGATTATTTAATGCAGAGACACTCTTCAGGTTGTTTATTTCTCATATTGTAAGGTTACATGGGATCCCTCTGAAAATTGTGTCTGATATGGGAGTACAGTTTGTCTCTAAATTTTGGAGAGATTTTTGCAGTAAACTAGGGAATGACTTGTCATTTTCATTTGCTTATCCCTCTGAAACCAATGGTCAGACTGAGCGGACAAATCAATCTTTGGAACAAATTTTAAGGTGCTTTGTGGCAGCTCAACAAGAGTATTGGTCTTGTTGAGTTTGCTTTTAACAATCGAGTAACTCAATCTACCGGAACCTCACCGTTCTTCTGAAATTATGGTTTTCATCCCCATTTTGCTGAATTTTCTTGGATTAGTTCTGAATGCCCTGGGGTGGAGGTCACTGTACAGAGACTTCGGGATGTCTGGAGGGAGGTTCAAAAGAATATTGGGACAGCCCAGATTCGCCAAAAACGATAGGCCGATAGAAGATGTTTGGTGGGTTCTGTTTTTAATATTGGGGATAAGGTTTGGTTGTCTTCTAGGAACATTAAACTTAAAGTGCCATTGGCGAAGTTTGGTCCAAAGTTTATTGGTCCATATGAGATCTTAGAAGTGGTCAATCCTGTGGCATTTAGATTAAAGCTTCTTCCATCCCTTCACAACCCTAACTTTTCCATAAATCCTTATTAAAGGAGTATGTCCCTTCTGCATTGTCTTTCTCATCCCCGCCTTTCACATTCAGTAGACGGTGGCCTGGAGTGTGAGGTTCAGAGGGTTGTGAATTCTCGGAGGGTCTGTTATTACCTCCAGTACCTCATCCACTGCAGGGGATATGGTTGAGAGGAGAAATCTTGGGTACCTTCTTGAAATGTGAAGGCCGATCGGTTAGTTAGGGCCTTACATCTAAAATTTCCTGGGAAGCTTGGGGACCAGGTGGCCCCCTAGAGGAAGGGGTACTGCCACGGTTCCACCCCTCAGAGTGTCTGGAATACAGTTACTGACAGTTCGGCCATCCAATCTGGTACAGGGGCGTACTGAGCTTTCAGTGTATTGATTGGCAGCTTGACTATGCAAGCTGACACTGGGAGCGACGATTGTCTCCAAGTGTTCATTATTCCAAGTGATTGCCATGCTTCTTAACTGAGCTGTGTCTACCAGACTTCTGCCAGACATACATTCAGCTTGTGAGCTTTGTGCCCCTGTGCCTTGGGGTTAGTAATGTGGGCGCCTTATAGATGTCTCTCCATTACTAACCTAGGGGCTTGATGTCAACTGACAATACAAAGGTGACATCAACCCTCCCAACTATCACCCCACTTGCCACAGGTAATGGGAAAGTGGGAAGAGAAAGGCTAACTGCCAGAAATCGCAAATTTTAGAGTTGTGACTTTTTTGGGATGGCTGAGAGCTAATGTTTTAGCCTGGGTAGGAGGCAGCATCCTTGGCCTCTTTCTAGGCTATTACTATCAGCCTGCAGCTGTCTGAATAGCCGTTGCGGGTTATTTATTATAGGGAGACCATACGTTATTTTTTTGGGGGTTCCCCATTTTATTAGCCAGTAAAGGTTAAGTACACAGTCATGGACAAAAGTTTTGAGAATGACACAAATATTAA
>VIAB01022371.1:32754-45843 GCA_009801035.1 Oophaga pumilio
GCTGTGAGAATCAGCTGACACCCGGCTGCGATCAGCCGCGCTTCTTCCGAGAGCGTGGCAGATCGGCCATGACGTACTATTAAGTCCATGGGAATTAAGTCCCAAGGCAAATGGACGGAATAGTACGTCTGATGGCAGAAAGGGGTTAACTCACCATTCCACGGACGAGAGCTACTTCACCAGGCGTTCGCATTCTTCCACTGCTTGAATTATTCTCTGCCAGATGAATTGATCCTGTGCATAATGGGTGGGAGGCACCCCAGCTGAAGTCTGCTCCGATTGGCGTAATCCAAGTTGACTCATAGGAGGCGAGCGGACATTTTGGTCCGAGGAGCCTGCCGTTTCTGTCATTTCAAAGGGAGGAACCTCAGTGCTCCCTTCCCTGGGGGTCGGTAGACAGTGAAATATTAATGTCTGGGGGCGAGACTGGCATCTCTTCTTTGTCAAACTCAGGAACTGTTGAAGTAGGCGTATCAGGGATGTTCGGTGGTTCTTTTCCTTCTTCAGGAACCTGGGACAGGCAGGGCCGCAATATGTTACGATGAACTATCCAGGTAGGCGCTCCTTTCTCCCGTTCAGGCTGAACTTCATACACCGGTCCATCAGAACTGACTCGGTGGAGCACTGGATGCGGGGTCTTCTCCCATCGGTGTTCCTGTTTTCCTTGAGGCCGCTTGTTCCGGATCAACACCTGATCTCCTGGTCTCAGAGCTGTCTCTCAAATAGGCATCTTTTCATGGTGGCTGGAATTCTCAGAACTTCGTTTGCACCAGCCAGTGAAGAGTCTGTAGTCATTGTCAGTGTTCCTGAACACAGGAAGACACCCCGTCCATTGGTAGTCTTCTTCTGGGTCTAACTCCAGTTCAGTGATCTCTCGTCCCTTTTGCCCGAACAGCAAGGTATATGGGGTGTATCCTGTTGTACTGTGCACTTGATTGTTGTACACCCACACCAGTTCAGCCACAAACTCAGGCCACCGTATCTTCCGATCTTCCTCCAATGTTCGGAGAATCTGGATCAACGTCCAATTAAAATGTTCACAAGCTCCATTCCCCTGAGGATGATAGGGTGTAGTTCTTGACTTCTCAATCTGGTCCAAATGATGTAACTCTTCCATCACTCGACCTTGGAAGCAAAAGCCTTGGTTGGAATGGATCCTTTTCGGGCAATTGTACACCCGGATGAAGTCTCAGCAAATGGCCTGTGCGGCAGACTCAGCAGTCTGGTCCCGGGTTGGAGTCACTACAGTGAAATTTGTGAAGTGGTCGGTCATCACCAGACAATGTTCATATCCATGATGTGCTGGGCCCACAGCTAAGTAGTCAATCATCAATATCTCCAAGGGGGCAGAAGTCATGTTGGTCTGCGTTGGGGCCCTTTGCTCTGCATTTTTACCTAGTTCACAGCTCTGACATCTTTGATAGGCCTACTCTACTGCAGTCCTCAATCGGGGATGATACACCAGCTTCTGTAGCCATTGGAATGTCTTCTCCAGACCAAAATGAGCCCCTCTCTCATGGGCCTCCATAGCCACCATGTGGATCAACTTTTCTGGGAGCACAACTTGCCAAGTAATCCCCCAATTCTCGTAATAGTTGTACTCTTCTGTATAGCAATCCATCTTCCAACTGGAGCCTCTCCCACTGTCTCAGAATCTGCAGAGCCCCTTGGCACAGAGCATCTCTCTCTCGTCGGCTGGGAAGTTGCTTCAGGGTCACCCAATGCCTCAGCTGGGCAAGTTCTTTATCTGCTTGCTGGAGTTGTACCCAGTCATCCCAAGCTCGTTCCAGCACCCGTTCTCCAGATGCCTCTCCGATCTGTCCCTGCGTCGCCATCAATAACCTATCAAGGTCCCAAAAACCAGGAATCTCTTCTGTCTCCAATTCTTCATCTCTATTGCATTCAGGTCGCTCATGAGTCACTCTCGAGAGAGCGTCAGCGTGTGTATTCTCGGCCCTGGCCCGGTAAGTGATCTTGTATGGATATTTTGCCATGCGGGCCACCCATCGTTGTTCCAAGGCCCCCAATTTTGCATTTTCCAGGTGACCTAGGGAATTATTATCGGTACGCACCAGGACTTCGGACACCGACAAATACTCTGCAAACTTTTTGGTCATTGCCCACAACGCCAGCAGTTCCAACTTGAAGGAGCTGTAATTGTCTGGAATTTGTTCTGAATCATGAAGAGACCGGCTCGCATAGGCTAACACTCTTTCCTTTCCTCTCTGCATTTGTGATAGAACGGCCCCTAGACTATGTAGGCTTCAGTCAGTGTGAAGGATGAAAGGCTGTGAGAAATCCGCATAAGCGATTATTGGGGCCTTGTCAAGGCCATTTTCAAGGCTCTGAAGTCTTCTTCCTGGCTGCTTCCCCATTGAATAGGTTGATTCTTCTGTAATGAGGAAGACCAGGTTGCAGTTGCCTGCATCATGCTGAGTCCGGAACTGCTGAGGCTGCGTCTCATGTTGCCTGGGGGGAAGAATAGGGGACAGGTCCCATGACCCAGGAAGAGGGGGTGTGGCTAAGCCAGGCAGTGAGGAGAAAGCGCGCAAAGAAAGAGTCAGCTCCCCGCCGGCAGTGAGAGCGGAGGCAGGTGTGCGACAAGAGGCAGCGCGGAGCCATGCTCCAGCAGAACTTCAGCGGGCGCTCTGGTGAGACAGTGTGTGTGCAGAGCACCGTTTGCCCGGCTGTGCAGAGTGCAGTGCTCGAGGGGGGCCCAGGTGCAGGATCCTGAGGTGTGTTCCCCAATGCCAATAGATGCACAGTAGCACCCGTGTTGGTCAGAGTACTCCGAACGGGAGTTGGTTGGGAAAAGCTTCCGGCCACAGAGCACAGATCTGGGACAGCTGTGTGAGAGACTTACTGCATGAGAAGCCTACTGGTATCGGTGGACATGCAGAGCAGCGCAAACCGAGCAGAGCAGCCATTCAGGTGACGGCAGCTGCTCAGAGAGACAAGTACTGGACAGACATTTGCGGCCTACCTTGCCATTTGACACTTGCACGTTGGACTCTGTCAGTGCTGTGACCCTGTTTGCTTTGGCCGCACCAACTTATGGACTAGGGGCTCAGAGGAAGGTGTCGGAGACCGACCGCTGCCGCCTAAAGACGGACAGTTGTTTGCAGGACCCCACTGGAACAGCACCGCACCAGCCGTTGTTGGCGCCACGGCCTTCAAAACTTCAGTTGTGGACTGGGAAGCCTCTTACACAATAAGTGATTTAAAGGACTGCCGTTATCTTGTTTATTGCTCAATAACTTTGCCTATTGCTTGCCATCGAACTGTTTAACCCTCATTTAACCATTTATCTCCCTACGAGGAGTTAACCCCCTGTTAAATTAAATTGTTAAATTTGTTAACCCTTGCTCTGCCTTCTGCTTACACTTCGAACCCGTAATTTTATATTAGTAATTCCAATAGCTGATTAGCGAGATGAGTGAAATTCCTCACGAATCTTCGGTAGTACCCAGTAAGTCCCAAGAAGGCCCGCACGTCTTTCACTGTTGTTGGGGTGGGAAACTCTTGCACGGCCGCTATCTTTTCACATGCAGGCTGCACTCCTTCACCGGATACAATATGTCCCAAATTTGCTTGCGGAAAAGGTGGCATTTTTGAGGCTTCACCTTCAGGCTGTGACTCTGCTGCCGACTCAACACTTGCTCCAGTCACCGAAGATGTTCTTCAAAGGTGGCAATGTAGACGATGATGTCATCGAGGTAAATGAGTGTTGCTTCAAAATTCAAGTCTCCCAAGCATCTCTCCATCAACCGCTGGAATGTCCCGGGGACATTAGTCAGGCTATAGGGCATCCTATTAAACTCAAACACTCCCATAGGCAATATGAATGCCATCTTTGGCCTGTCGTGTTCAGCCATGGTCACCTGCCAGTACCCGCTGGCCAGATCCAGGGATAAAAAGTACTTCACCTTTCCCAAGGCAGACAGTGATTCCTCAATTCTGGGTAATGGATAGGAGTCCTGCACTGTACAAGCATTCAGTCGTCTGTAATCAACACAGAAGAGCAGAGTTCCGTCCTTCTTCCAGACTAAAACAATGGGCACTGCCAACGGGCTCTGACCTTCCCGTATGACCACGCCCTGCAGCATGTGAGCCAGCATCTCCTTTACTTCTTTATACATCTGAGGAAGTATCTGTCGATATCTTTCTCGAACTGGTACAGCACTTCCTGTAGGAATTTCGTGGGTCACAGCATCTTCATGATGGGCAAAGACCTCTTGATAACACTCTAACACAGCTTCCTCCTGTTGTACCTGCTGAGGCGAGAGTCCCTTCAATTCGGCCTGCATTTTCTCCAAGATTCGATGACCTTCCTTTGTACTTCCAGACGGGTGCTCCGGTGTCATTGTAACGGCTAGGGTTCAGGGGTATCCTTGCATTACTGCCAACTGCACAGCCTCCAGTTGCACCAGTTCTTCTGGCATTCCCAGGACCTGAGCCACTTCACTCTTAGGCGAAAGGGTGAGGCTATCTTCTCCCAGGTTGACGTATCACACTAAAACGTTACCGTCATGGACTGTGGCTAATGTCCGAGCTATGAGGAGTTCTGGGGGTACCTGATCCGCAGATGTTGGAGCTATCTGCACCTCCACACCCTCGAGGGGCGTACAGGCTCGTACTGGCAACGTGAGCACTATCTGACACACGGTAGAGTAACCATCACCTTTCCTAGAACTTTCTCTTCGCTTGACGTTTCGTGAGCCTGGGCAGCTCAAATCAGTTGCTGAAATACCTTTCTTTGGGGCGTTCGCGGGCTCCAACAGTCCAAAAAGGCCTCTTGCGGATCACTGATCATAAGTGATCTGATTTCTTTCAGTACATTCATCCCGACAGTCACCATAGACCTGCCATCGACATCCCCAGAGACCAACTCAAAACCTTTTCAGCCTACATCCTTTCCACACACTCTAATCTCCATCCAGACCACTCCTGTGACCGGGATGGGCAACTGATTGGCTTCCGTCAGTCTGATCACAGGGTTCCACTACAGCTGCGCCACTTCTGGAAAATGATGTCTAAAGTAAGCTTCTGGCATGGTGGTCACTTGCGAGCCGGTATCAATTAAACAATCAACTGCTCGCCCATTCACTTTAGCCCATATAGTAGGGCTCTTGGAGATTAAACCTCTGGGATTCCCCTCTCTCCTCCTTGGTCTTTCAGACTCCAGGCTGCATCCCCCCAGCTACGGTGCCCACTAGTTTAATGGCTGCCGTGGTAGGGACAATCCCGGTCTCACACAACCTTGGGCGTAGTGTCCAGTATTACCACACTTGAAACAAGTCAGATCCCATTCTGCACGGGGCTGTCTTGTTCCCTGACGAGGCTCGACGAACAAGCAGGACTCTGATTCAGTCTTCTCTCTCAACGTATTTTGGGCTAAAGCTGGCACTCTTCTAAAGCTGGATCACTCTTCTCGCATTTCCCGGATTTCCTTCCGGATTTCCTGGACCCACTCTGGTTCAGCCACAGGTGGGGTGGGTACCTTATTGTTCCAGACCACCCCTGCCAAGGCCACCATCCCCTGCTCCTGCTCTCTCACGCACATTTTCGCCCCTATTTATAGGAAGGTCATATGCGGTTTAGTGAGCAGGCGCTCTCGCAAATCTTGTTTAAGCGTCGCGTCCCTGAGGCCCGCCACAAACTGATCCCTCAGTATCACATCAGGGAGTCCCGCACCTAGAGCTCCCACATCATCCTGTTTAGCGATACGCACATTCACCTCCTACAGTGCATTTGTAGGGGAGAGAGGCCCTGCTGTGGGGCCGGGCCGGAACCAATGGGGCTGTCACTTAAGTTCCAAGGGGAAAGGTTCCCGGGGGAAGAAACTGCAAGACGACCCAGAAACTGTTTTGGAAGGTACGGGAGCGGGGCGATTATAAAAGGAGGGCAGGAAACCAGCATGGGGCACTTAACGCAGAGGCAGACGAGAGGCCAGGAGGAGAAACCTGACGGGGTTTTCAGAACAAGACAAGGCCAGCGGCCAGGTGTGGGGAAGTGCAGGAACTCACATGGCTCATGGAGAGGACGATCCCTAGTGGAGTGAAGAGGCAGGAGAACTCTGTCAACCGCGACCGACACTGCCCCACTCCAGCCCGCAGTTGCGGCTAGTACGCCTCCAGCCGCGACTACCACTGCCCCACTCCATGCCGTGGTTGTGGCCTGTACGCCTCCAGCCGCGACCGCCACTGCCTCACTCCAGCCTGTGCCTTATCACTTGCGGCCGCAACCGCCCCGTTCCAGTCTGGGGCCGCAGCTTGTGCGCTGCCATCCACAGCCGCTACTGTTCCGCTCCAGCCTGTAGCTGTGGCCTACATGACAGAGTCCGCAGCTGCTGACATCTCTCCTCCGGGAGAGGTGGTCTCAACGCCAGGGAATTTCTCCAAGGCCTGTTGCGCCCCATCTGCACCAGGGTCTAAGAACGCCCGAAGCCAGGAACAGCTCCTCGTCGGCTCAGCCCAGCGGCTGAGACGCCGAATGGACATCTTCCAGACCACAGCTGTGTAGGATGTCAGAGAAGGATAAGTGACACTCTGTTAACCGTTAATTATAGTTCTAGGACATTTAGACGGCCCTATCGCAGCACTTTAGTCATTGGCACCTGCCTAATAGCCGTTAGCTCAGTTAATTGTGTATCGTTTTATATCTTCCCTGCGAGGAGAATTACTGTCAGCTCACTAATTACTCCTATAGCCCTCATATAAAAGGTTCAGTTAAAGCTTGCTCCGTCTCCAACTCGTCACTGCATCCCGCGTACCTGCGAGTACCACACATTAATGTACTGAGTCACAGACTCCCCCTCCCTCTGGACACTGTTAAACAGTCGCATCCGTAATTCCCCAACATTGGTGGGATCCCCATGCTTCTCTTCCAGGATCTGCATCACCTTGTCCAGAGTATCCCATTCATGGGGAGGGTGAAACATCACAGAACACTGAGCTTCTCCATCCAGGGCCATCACAGCAATCTCTGCTTGCATAGCAGGGGTCATGGGATGCATTCTCAACATGCTTTTAACCCGCTTGGTCCAGCCCCTCAGCATTATATTACACCCCGTAAATTTTGAATGATTGCTGAGCATGGCCCTCAGTGGCAAGCTAGACCTCGGGGCATTCATAATGGATTGGTCTGCTGCCACAGCTCTGCAGGACGTCAGAGAAGGATAAGTTACACTCTGTTAACCGTTAATTATAGTTCTAGGACATTTAGACGGCCCTATCGCAGCCCTTTAGTCATTGGCACCTGCCTAATAGCCGTTAGCTCAGTTAATTGTGTATCGTTGTATATCTTCCCTGCGAGGAGAATTACTGTCAGCTCACTAATTACTCCTATAGCCCTCATATAAAAGGTTCAGTTAAAGCTTGCTCCGTCTCCAACTCGTCACTGCATCCCGCGTACCTGCGAATACTACACATTAGTGTACTGAGTCACAGACTCCCCCTCCCTCTGGACACTGTTAAACAGTCGCATCCGTAATTCCCCAACATTGGTGGGATCCCCATGCTTCTCTTCCAGGAGCTGCATCACCTTGTCCAGAGTATCCCATTCATGGGGAGGGTGAAACATCACAGAACACCGAGTTTCTCCATCCAGAGCCATCACAGCAATCTCTGCTTGCATAGCAGGGGTCATGGGATGCATTCTCAACATGCTTTCAACCCGCTTGGTCCAGCCCCTCAGCATTATATTACTCCCCGTAAATTTTGAGTGATTGCTGAGCATGGCCCTTAGTGGCAAGCTAGACCTCGGGGCATTCATAATGGATTGGTCTGCTGCCTCTGCGTTCAAGGATTGCATCCTGCCGACTACACCAAAATGTAAAGTAGGTAAACGGATGCAGTAACGCAAAGGCGCAGAGCAAGGGTTAACAGGAGTGTGGTTTAAATAACAATAATGAACTCCTCGCAGGGAGATAACAGGAAGGGGGAAGACAGGTTAAACAAGATAAATGTGGTTCAACATAAGTCTCTCTATAAACTTTAACTTATTATGACTCCACTGTCTTTTAGTCGCCTGTAGTCGGGGGCCGACACTGCATCTTCAAGCTTTCCTACCCAACACATGGTCACGCTTCTGGCGGCAGAGGGCGGTCTCCGGTTTTGCCCGCTGAGCCCCTAGTCCATTGAATGGCAGAGCCAAATTGTGAAGCTCCACACAAGTATCTCCTTGGCATGTGCTCCCCTGCGCACTCGCCAACAACAACTCGCCAACAACTGGATGCACGCACCACGATGTCTCACTTGGCGCTCGTTCCTCTGTACACCCGCCGGTACCGGAACACCTGCACCGTGCTGCTTTACCCAGTACCCATTTCTCTGTGCGCCCAACGGTACCCGAGAGTCCTCACTGACCCCGTCCTGGGTCTCTGCTCTCTGCTTCAACTAGCTCTGCAGCAGACGGTCCCTGCTCTCTCCCCCCTTCGTCAGGAACTTTCTGCCTTTTCCCACGCTAAACCCTGCCATCTCCCCTCCCTTACCACTCCCCCTCCTTTCAGGTCAGGGGTTTGTTCCGTATCCTCTTTCCTTCCCCCCCCCTGCAACACTGGATGCTGCCTCAGCAGTTCCAGACTCGGCGTCTCTGAGGTACCCACAGCCCGATGCTCTTCCTTACACATACTCAATTGGAGTAGAGATTGAGGGAGCTGCAACATTCTCAGTATATGTGATTGGCTGCAGAAACTGGCTCAGCCAAGAAACAGGACACAAAGGCAGGAGTGATGTTTGTGTGTGGGCATCATGCTGCATCTAAGTTCACTGCTATACTGTGTATAAGAGAATCTACTTTGAGGGCATCACACTGTGCGTGAGTTGCTATGGGCCATCAAACTGTAAGTGAATGTACTGCGAGGCCATTATACTGTGGATGTGTCACTGTGCGGCATCATACTGTGTGTGGAGAATGTACTATGGGGACATTATACTGTGTTAGAGGGGCTGTGGGGAAGCTTACTATGGGGGCTTTATATTATATGTGAGAAGTTGTGGGAACATCGAACCGTGTGAAGGGGGCTGTGTGGGCATCATACTGTGTGTGTGGGGGAATGCATTGTAAGAGTAACATACTGCATATAGGGTGGCTGTGTGGAATTGGATTGTGGGGGCATCATACTGAAAAGCTAATCAAAATTGAAGTGACCGACAAGGAATGACCAATTCAATATACCACACATTGTGGTAGGGTGGAGTAAACTGATAGCTCATCTAAAAAATTATATTCCCTGTGTTATTAACAAAAGGAAAGTGACTGTATTATTATGCTCTTCTGTGAGTTTTGTCCACTAGGACTCATATTTGTTGACATTGCATTGTATAAGATGTCAGTATTACATGAAACCTGATGTTTCTCTAGAAACACTTCAGGACACATTTCACTACCCTAGTAAGAAGCAATTAAACACTGCTTGACACTTGGGCAATCATTGGCATAATTATATTTTTTATTACATTTGGTATGTCTGATTATGTAATGATGATCTTTAGAAAACCCAGAAAAGTTGTTTTCATCTGAAATTTAATCTACAGTAGATGAGATGCTGTGATTTATGATGGATTTTTTTTTACCTCAGATTGCAGTATGCGCATGTGGATGGGGCAGCATGTATCAGCTGGAAGTTTCCCTTTTAGGCCCTTTTTACAAAAGCTGTACACTAGCCTCTTCAGGCTACGTTCCCACAATGTGTTTTTAGTAGTGATGAGTGAGCACTAAAGTGCTTGGGTGCTCTTTGCTCGGATTAAGCAAATTAGAATGCTCGGGTGCTCGACCCGAGCAATGAACCCAATGTAAGTCTATGGGAAACTCGAGCATTTTTACCGCGGTCCCCCCAGCGGTCTGCAGATAGACTAAAAGTTGCTAAAATCTGTAGGAACAGTGCTCAAATGACATGGGAACAACATAGGGAAGACCCCTAGAAGCATTTTTGACTCCCAGGTCACTGCTGTGAACAATGTTGTCAGAGTTCTACGCCACTTTTACAGACTCACAATAAAACAAACAAAAATGGATTTTCCTGGGAAATATGTTAAGGAACATCCTTTCCAGGGTAATGACTTGTATATAAGGCAAAATAAATAACCAAAACAAAAAATGCTCCTCAACACCTTGGGCTATGTTCACACGCATTGCTTTCAACAAAGACAAATGCATTCACTTGGAAATTACATTTTAGTGTTTTACAACGTTATCTGGCCATGTGGTGTGTGACACATCATCAGACACATCCTGTTTCAATTATGAAGGAGGGACTATTTTTATAGGGCCATCAGGTGGCCTTTACTATTCTTAAAGGGCCAGCAGTCAGCCCTCATTATTCTTAGAAAGCCATCAGCCGGCTATGCTTTGTTTTTCCCATTATTAGACAGTGGGTCTCCTATACTGTTATTGCGTATGCAGTGAGTAGCAGGGCTGCTCAAAATTTGGACGTACCCAAATACCCCTTTGAAGAGACATATAGGATGGCCACCTGAAAGCAATGTTCCCATTATTATGAAGTTGGTGCTCCCATACTGTTTGCCCATGAAGTGAATGCAAGGCCTGCCCCAAATGTAGACGCATCACAATAACCCTTTGAACAGACTTACATGATGGCCATCTGAAAGCAGTGTTCCCATTGATAGGAAGGTGGTACTCCCATACTGTTTGCCCATGAAGTAAATGCAAGGCCTGCCCCAAATTGAGACGCACCACAATAACTTTTTGAACAGACATAGAGGATGGCCACCTGAAAGCAATGTTCCCATTATCAGGAAGTTGGTACTCCCATACTCTTTGCCTATGCATTGAATGTAAGGCCTGCCCTGCCCCAAATTTAGACACACCACAATAACCCTTTGAACAGATGAACAGGATGTTCCCATTATTAGGAAATTGGTGCTCCCATACTGTTTGTCCATGAAGTGAATGCAAGGCCTGCCACAAATTTAGACGCACCACAATGACCCTTTGAACAGACGTACAGGATGGCCACCTGAGAGGCAATGTTCCCATTATTAGGAAGTTGATACTCCCATACTCTTTGCCTATGCATTGAATGCAAGGCCTGCCGTGCCCAAAATTAGATGCACCACAATAACCCTTTGAACAGACGAACAGGAAGTTCCCATTATTAGGAAGTTGGTACTCTCATACTGTTTGTCCATGAAGTGAATGCAATACCTGCCCCAAATTTAGAAGCAACACAATGATCCTTTGAACAGACGAACCGGATGGCCACCTGAAAGCAATGTTCCCATTATTAGGAATTTGGTACTCCCATACTGTTTGCCTATGCAGTGAATGCAACACCTGCCCCAAATTTAGATGCACCCCAATAACCCTTTGAAGAGACGTACAGGAGGGCCGCCTGAAAGCAATGTTCCCATTATTATGAAGTTGGTACTCCCATACTGTTTACCTATGCAGTGAATTGCAGTGTTGAGGCTGAAGAACCTGCAGTGGAGAATTGAAGTGTTGAGGCTGAAGATCCTGCATTGGAGAATTGCAGTGTTGAGGCTGAAGACCCTGCAGTGGAGAATTGCAGTGTTGAGGCTGAAGACCCGGCTGTGGAAATATTTGCAGTGTTGAGGCTGAAGAACCTGCATTGGAGAATTGTAGTGTTGAGGCTAAAGACTCTGCAGTTGAGAATTGCAGTGTTGAGGCTGAAGACCCAGCAGTGGAGAATTGCAGTGTTGAGGCTGAAGAACCTGCATTGGAGAATTGCAGTGTTGAGCCTGAATAAACTGCATTAGAGAATTGCAGTGTTGAGCCCGAAGAACCTGCATTGGAGACTTGCAGTGTTGAGCCTGAAGACCCGGCAGCGAAGAATTGCATTGTTGAAGCTGAACAATGTGCAGTGAAGAACTGCATTGTTGAGGCTGAAGAATCTACAATGGAGAATTGCAATGTTGAGACTTTCCTAACGGTGTTTGAAAGGGTCGCCAAGAGGGAGAAACTTCTGCCAGAGCAGTGGGCAGAGGTACTGGCGCCATACTTGATGGGGGAACCCCAGAAAGGATACTATGATTTAGCTTTTCAGGACGCTAAAGAGTATGGCAAGCTAAAAACAGAGATTCTTGCACGCTTGGGGGTAACAATGACTCTCAGGGCACAGCGGGTTCACCGTTGGGCGTATCACCAGAACAAACCACCACGCTCCCAAATGTTTGACCTGTTGCACCTGGTTCAGAAGTGGCTGCAGCCAGAATCCTCTACGCCTGCACAGAATGGGTGGTGATGGACCGATTTGTGCACTCCCTGTCAAGGCCCGTAGACTTGGGTTGCCCAGGGTGATCCCCAGAATGCCGATGAACTTGTCAGACTGGTAAGACTTGTTGGACTGGTCGAGAAAGCAACCCACTTCATACTGGGGGTCCCAACAGGGGGCGGAGGCCCAAAAGGGGGTGGGGCACCAATACTGTTTGCCTATGCAGTGAATGCAAGAATGCAACGCACCCCAATACCCCTTGGAAGAGTCGCGGAGGACGGCCTAATAAAACAATTTTCCCATTATTAGGAAGTGGGTCTCCCATACTGTATGACTATGTAGTGAATGCAAGGACTGCCAAAAATTTTGAGCCACTCCAATACCCCTTTGAAGAGACGTAGATGAGGGCCTCATGAAAAAAGTTCCCATTATGAAGAAACTGTATAACCATTATTTTTTGTACTGGCATCATAAACACCATTTTAAAAAAATATGTGGGTGTTGCATCATGGTCATCCTGGTGATATAGTGGTGGTGGATGATAATGATGAGGATAAGGAGGAGGACAACAGCAAATAGCCAAAATCATGAAGCGTATACCCAAGTGTGTGTGTGTGAAAAATTGCATGGGAATAGACCTCCTAAAAAGACACTGGATTTGAGTTTATGTTAAGCTGCTATTATTTGGTGTAGAGAAGTCTGGCTCAATCCAGCCTTTGTTCATTTTTCTAAGAATCAGCATTTTCATTTGACAGGTGGATGCGCTTATCAGTTATGCTTCCACCAGCGGCACTAAAAACACGCTCTGAAAAAACGTTAGCGGCAGGCCAGGCCAGGACCTCCAAGGCATTGAGAGCCAGTTCATACCATGCAGGGCCGCCATCAGGGCATGAGAA
>VIAB01022373.1:20325-40414 GCA_009801035.1 Oophaga pumilio
GGGCTTGTTAAAAATACTTATTTTGTATATTTATCTATTCAGGACTCTTTACTAGATTCGATACTTTAAAGAAAATGTCACGATGTTTCTTATAAAAAAAAATGCAGTGGTTTATTGGAATGTCCACCAGAAAGAATCATTGCAGCAAAATATAATATAGGTAAAATAGTTAAAAAAGAGATTGTCCATTTGTCCATATCAAAGTTTGTTCCCCATCTTTTCTTGGATTCTGAATGGTAAATGGCGTCTGTCTCTGTCTAAAGCACAGTTGAAAGAGACACGTGGTAAACTCACCACCACCTGTCCATCTGATGTCTGCCTGGAGTGTCCAAAGAGAGCGAAGAAGAGTCAAGCGAGAGCCTCCTTCCTCTGGATCATGTGTTATATACATCCCACAGAGCACGTGTTCTCTGTATATGGTGTTAACTATCCTGAGCTAAATATATACATGTAATGTCAGCGAAAGGCAATGTGCTCGGTACAGAATTGAATGCAATAAGAATAAATTAATAATCAATAATTAATATTTAACAGGGCTAAAGTTAGGGTTAGGGTTAAGGTTGGTGATAGAGTTGGGGTTAGGGTTTGGATTACGGTTACAGTTGGGATTAGGGTTAGGGTTGGGATTAGGGTTAGGTGTGTGTTAGGGTTAGGTTTGTGATTCGGGTTATGGTTAGGGATGGGATTAGGGTTAGGAGTGTTTTGGGGTTAGGGTTGGAGTTAGAATTGAGGGGGTTTCCACTGTTTTGTTGTGAACACTTTTGATCTGACTTCTGAGTTTGGGCTCCCTCTGGTGGTTGCTGCTGGTAATGGAGCTGGTCTGGCTGACAGAAGTCAATCACCTGAAGAGGATGATTGGAGGTCAGGTGTTACAGACTGGAGAGATTTAAGTGAGCAGCCTTCCCTTAGTTGTTGCCGGTGATTTGGTCTTCTTCCTGAGACTCTTGGAAGTCTGCTTGCTCCCTGCTTTGTCCTGCATCTTTGAGATAAGTTATTTGTCTGTTTTAATCTGTGGCATTTGTTCCCTTTTTACTTTTCCCTGTTTTCTGCCTTGCTTGTGTGAGTTCAGCCGGGTTCCCTGCTGGGACCTGTGCTGGACTCTGCTTTCATTTGCTACAGCTTATGTCAGTCTTTTCTGTATTTCTAGTCCCCTATTATTTCAGTATCTGTTGTTTTGTGTCCAGTTCACACCAGAGTTCTGATTTAGTGGGGGAGAGGTCGTGTTGCCTCAGTATTTTTGCATATCAGACGTGCTAGAATTTTTCTTAGGGTTTTTGCGGGATTGCAGACAGTATTCTTTCCTGTCCTGTTCTATCCAGACAGCTTGGGCCCCAGCATTTGCTTACTCTATTTTCTGCCTGTGTTTTGTGCCTCATCTGTCTCACAGTCAATATATGTTTGGGGGCTATCTATTCCTTTGGGGCCCTACTCCGGGGCAGTTTAGCTTTCCCATTTCTCTTTAGGCTTAGTTAACTCTTTGGCTGTGTCGAGGCGTCTAGGGCATTGTAGGTACGTCCTACGGCTAATTCTAGTTGTGTTGTCAGTTTAGGGGTCTGCAATCCGCTAAGTTACCAATCTCTCTGGGTATCTGGTTGCCTTGCCTAATTCCTTATTATCCTCCTTGGTTACCGAATCATAACATTTAGGCACATCAGGGGCTCTCTAAAAGCGACATGGCTTCTGATCTCAATTCCAGCCAAGTCTGCTTTGAAAACGTCAATCGGTGCTCCTTCCCTTCCGAGCTCTGCCATGCGCCCAAACAGTTGTTTACCCCCACATATGGGGTATCAGCATACTCAGGACAAATTTCACAACAAATTTTTGGGTCCAATTATTCCTGCTACTCTTGGGAAAATAAATAATTGGGGGCAAAAATATCATTTTTGTGGAAAAAAAAGCTTTTTTTATTTTGACAGCTCTACGTTATAAACTTCTGTGAAGCACTTGGGGGTTCAAAGTGCTCACCACATATCTAGATAAATTCCTTAGGGGGTTTACTTTAAAAAAATTTGACACTTGTGGGATGTTTCTACTGTGTAGGCACATCAGGGGCTCTCCAAACGCGACATGGCATCCATCACAATTCCAGCCAATTTTGCATTGAAAAGTCAAACGGTGCTCCTTCCCTTCCGAGCTCTGCCATGCGCTCAAACAGTGATTCCCCCCAAATATGTGGTATCAGTGTACTCAGGACATATTGTACAACAATGATTGGGGTCCAATTTCTCCTGTTACCCTTGGGAAAATAAAAAAAAATTGGATCTGAATTGATTTTTTGTGAAAAAAAGTTAAATGTTCATTTTTTTTTTAAACATTCCAAAAATTCCTGTGAAGCACCTGAAGGGTTAATAAACTTCTTGAATGTGGTTTTTAGCACCTTCAGGGGTTCAGTTTATAGAATGGTGTCACTTTTGGGTATTTTCTATTTTATAGACCCCTCAGAGTGACTTCAAATGTGATGTGGTCCCTATAAAAAAAATGGTGTTGTAAAAATGAGAAATCGCTGGTTAACTTTTAACCCTTATAACTTCTTAACAAACAAAGAATTTGTTCCAAAATTGTGCTGATGTAAAGTAGACATGTGGGAAATGCTATTCATTAGCTATTTTGTGCAAAATAACTCTCTGATTTAAGGGCTGTAGGGATCCGCTCTGGTAGGCAGGGGCCGGGCCGCAGTAATGAGGCAAACACACAGGCTTCTAGTTCAAAGTTCAGTGGTTTTAATAACGGTTCAACAAAAAGTCCAGATAACAAAATCAAAACAGAACATAAATCACTCCAAGTTGGAGAACCACTGGTCCCAGACTCACCCTTTCTCGGGACAGGCTTAACTAAGCGGCTGCAGGTCAGCAGAGACCGCCAGGTGCCATTCCGGGTGGTCTGGTACTCGCTTCCTGGTGCACACTGACACACTGTAACAAAACAAGCTTCCAGGCTGACTCCAGCCAAACTCCTTCCTTCCACTCCCACCAACTACAACAGCTCCTTGTTTTATAGGCCTAGTCCACACCCTCAGGTGAGGTACACATCAGCTGACCTGATCACGTGACTATGACCTCATCACAGGTCCTTGTGATCAGGGAAAATCCTGAGCAAACTTCAGTCTGCTAGAAGAAATATATCTCCCATCCAGCAAGATCCCCTTTGGTGTACCACAGGGCATAAAAATTAAGTTTGAAAATTGCAAAATTTTAAAATTTTTTGCCAAATTTCCATTTTTCACAAATAAATGCAATTTATATTGAAGAAATTTTAACACTGCCGTGAAGTACAATATGGCATGAAAAAAAAATCTCAGAATTGCCAAGATCCGTTGAAGAGTTCCAGATTAAAACCCTCATAAAGGGACATTAGTCAGAATTGTAAAAATTGGCCCGGTAATTAACATGCAAACCACCCTCAAGGGTAAAGGGTTTAAATAGGGGTTCCTCGGAACTTAACCCCTCAAAATAGCATGCTGAACCAACCGAGTAAAAGCAACTGTCCAGAGGGCACCATGGTGACTGCTCAGGTGTCTCATGGAATTTCTCCATCTTCTTCCATACTTTTCTTGGGCAGAAACGAGACACTTCCAAATGAAGTCATCACTGGAACTACCTGCATATCTGCATCAGGCTCCCAAAGTGAAGTAAAGGGCCAATGTCCTTCCTGGAGCTCTTCTACCATCTTCCTCCCCTCAGCATACCACTGTTCATAGCTTCTGAGGAATTCACCGCATATTCCTTCAGTTGAGAACTGAACATAATGCAATAGTTGCTGGCCTGCGTCCGGCCTTACTGAACGGGATAGAGATGAGGATTGCATACCTTCAGCAGGGGGCTCCGCTTCTTCATGGTACTCTGGAGTGGTCATAAGCTCTCCTATTCCCCAAGCGGTGTACACTGTGTGTCTCCAATCAGGCTGAGCCACAATAACTGGAGATGGTAGTATCTTTAGAACTACTTGATTGCGGTAATCAGGTCCCAAGGGAAGACAAAAGACTCCAAATCCCCGCCAATACTCATCCACTGCATACAGATCCCCATATTGGCTCTCACCACTCATGTCCTCCATCTCCTCATCGTCACTTCCAACGCTCATTCACCATGCAGGCTGTGCCATTTACACTGGGAGCTTTCTGCTGCACTCTTCACCTCTCACTCGTCGCAGGGTAAATGGCGACGAAAGCTTTCAGATGCCGCGCTTCCTGCGGGTCTAGCTCTGCCTCTTCCAGGGCAGAACTTCTGATGCAACAAGCGCATCACACTTCACTCTCAGTGGCTCTGCTTTCAACTGATTCCCCTTCCAACGCATTGTCTCACACAGCGGGCCACACCTCATGCTGAACCATGCCTTCCTCCAGAATGTACCTCTCATTCCGGGCAGGCCTCTCTTCACTGGGCCCACCCTTCTTCGAGCAGTGACTCGTGGGGGATGAACATCTTTTCCCGCTCTCGGGCGCTGTCCACGCCCTCGATAGGTGATGTTTCTTCTCTTCACCGCCACCATTGCCATCTTGAAATCCATGCTTCAGGCCGCCATCTTGGGCCGCATGTATTCTGGCGCTCTTTCGTTTGCACCATGTGCCATATCTTCCCCTCTTTCTTCGTGCGAGGTAGTCGCATCCTGCCATCCCATCCTCACCAGTATGGGTTTTTCTTGTACAGGAATCACCAGGACATGTGAAGGAGGCCTATGGCATAGTTCTTGATATTTTTCTTTAACTGCATTCATGGTGCGAGAAAAATAATAATTCACTTTTATAGTATGGGTATTAAGAAAGCCGTGATACCAAATATGTGTTGTTTTTGGCAAGGTTTAACCCCTTTCTGACATCCGACATAATATTCCGTCCATGTGACTGGGCCTATTTGACCATGGACGGACTATTACACAATTTTTTTAAGTCGACACTGCGACCGAAATCACGATGATTGCATTAAAATTGCGGTGCCATCTTACCTCTGGGTTGATGGTGCCATCATCCTGGGGAGTGTTGCAACCACAATCGCTGAACAGTCAAGCGCAGAATTTCTTAGTGTTTCAGGCAATCGGTTTGCCTGAAACACTGATGTCCCAGCCGACGATCTGTGCTCCAAAAACACTGATCCTAGATTGATCCTGGTAGCGCCACTGAACCCACTCTGATTGGCACGATTGATGTTTACATGTGACCTTGCTATATCCTGCCTGTAACCTGCCTAGGATCTGAGCTGTAAGAGCACCTATCCTAGGCTGGTGCCTGGCGATGCCAGGCATGGCCTAGAACCACTGATTGGTGCAATCGATGATTACATCAATCATGCCAATCACAGGGCACAGCCGCCGTGTGACAGCGCTGTGACCTGGCTGCGACCTGTCTAGGATCGGAGCTTTGAGAGCACAGATTGTAGGCTACTGCCAGGCAACGCCAGCATCACCAGGGCCAGCTCTGATTGGTGCGATCGATGTCATTATCGATAGCACCAATGACAGGGCACAGCAGCGGTGTGACTGCTCTGTGACCGGTCTGTGATCACCCTGCAGGTCCTCACAGTAGCTAAGTGATTTCTGCAGAGCAATCACTCTACAGGATCTGTGCTGTGCTGGGCTTTGTGGTACCACAGAAGTCTGTGACACCACAATCTCTGCTGAAGAAAAAAGAACAAAGAACAGAGAAGAAAGAAGACAAGACAGAAGAAAGACAACAAGTGTAAGTGTTTTCATCCCTGATCCCTGCCCAATCTCTCCCCATCCACCCCAATCCCCCTCTTCCTCTCTTCTTCCCTTTCCCCCTCTTCCAACTCTTTTTACCCCTTCCACCACCTTTGCGCCACCTCCGTTTGCACATCCAGCAGCCGCCGAACATTGATTGGTGATGCAGTTCACTGATCAGCACATGTGCTTGTTGTTTTCCATTTTTCTTTTACACCCCGTTTTGTGACACTCCCGTGCACACATCCAGCAACCGCTAAGCTTTGATTGGTGACACAGTTCACCGATCAGCACTCGTACCTGATGTTTTCCACTTTTCTTTTTCACCCTCCTTTTGAGCCACCCCCGTTCGCACCTCCACCTGTTTCCAAATGTTGATTGGTGACGCAGTTCATCGAACTCTTCAACAAAAAGTTTGCTGAAGTGTACGTGCCCCAAAAGGGACATCTGAATGGATGAGTCCTTAATTCATTTCAAGTGGAGACTCAAATTATGTCAGTACCTGCCCAGTAAGAAGGAATTAAACTCTATAAGCTGTGTGAGAGTTCCTCAGGGTACACCCACAGGTTTAGAGTTTATGAAGGGAAGGACACCCTTGAATATCCCCCTGTCCTGGGAGTGAGTTGGAAAATTGTCTGGGATTTGGTGCACCTACTGCTGGATAAAGTTTATCACCTCTACGTGGATAACTTTTTACCAGCATGCGGTACTTTCCGCAAAAATCAGAGAGGCATCCCAAAAATGCTAATTGGGTAGATGCTCAGAAGGGGCGACAGCAGAGCCCAATGTAGCAACAACATGCTGGTGGTAAAGTACAAGGACAAGAGGGATGTCTTTATCTTGACCACCATACATGGTGATGGCAGCACCCATGGCACTGTATGAGGTACCTCTGCACTGGTGTGCAAACCGGACTGTGTTTTGGGTACAACAAAAACATGGGGGGCGTTGATCTCTCTGATCAAGTCCTCCAGCCATACAGTGCTTTGAGAAAAGCCAAGGTGTGGTACAAGAAGCTGGCCGTGCACATCGTTTAATGCTCAACGCTTTCCTGCTGTCATGATGTGCAGGCCAGATAGATACATCGTACCTTCAGTTCCAAGAGGTAGTGATCAAGGCCTTAATATTTGGCAGTCAGGAAGGAGCAGGCCCCAATATTTCCGGAACTGAAAGTGCTTGTATAGTACCAGGTCAACATTTCCCGGGGGAGATTCCTAAAAGTGGAAAAAAAGGTAAGTCGCAAAAGAGGTGCCGAGTGTGTTACAAACGGGGGATACATAAGGACACCATTTATCAATGTGACACCTGCCCCAAGAAACCTGGCCTGTGCATGAAAGAATTCTTCAGACTGTACCACACCTCCATGCACTAATAAATTAATTTCTGACTTGACATATAACAACCTGACAAACACTACACAACTTATGTTTGCCACTACACTATAAAATTCATATACCAGGAAACAGTAGATTAGTTCTAAAAAAGGGGGCACTTGTTGGACATTGCCACTGTTTAGGCACATCTAGATAAGTTCCTTGGGGGGCCTAGTTTCCAAAATGGGGTCACCTGTGGGTGGTTACTGTTTAGGCACATCAGGGGCTCTGCAAATGCGACATGATGCCTGCAGACCAATCCATTAAAGTCTGCATTCCAAAACGTCACTATTTCACTTCCAAGCCCGACGTGTGCCCAAACAGTAGTTTTCTCCCACATATGGGGTATCAGCGTACTCAGGACAAATTGGACAACAACTTTTTGGATCCAATTTCTCCTGTTAACTGTGGGAAAAAAATTGGGGGCTAAAAGATCATTTTTGTGGAAAAAAAAATATGATTTTTATTTTCACGGCACTGCATTATAAACTTTAGTGAAACATTTTGGGGTTCAAAGTTCTCACCACACATCTAAATAAGTTCCTTGGGGAATCTAGTGTCCAAAATGTGGTCACTTGTGGTGGGTTTCCACTATTTAGGCACATCAGGGGCTCTCCAAAAGCAACATGGCGTCCGATCTCAATTGCAGCCAATTTTGGTTTGAAAAAGTCAAACGGCGCTCCTTCCCTTCCGAGCTCTGCCATGTGCCCAAACAGTGGTTTACCCCTACATATGGGGTAGCAGTGTACTGAGGACAATTTTTACAACAACTTTTAGGGTATAATTTGCCCTATTACCCTTAAGAAAATAAAAAAATGTGTGAAAAAATCATTTTTTGGTGGAAAAAATAAGATTTTTTTATTTTCACGGCTCTACATTACAAACTTCTGTGAGGCACTTGGGGGTTCAAAGTACTCACCACACATCTAGATAAGTTCCTTGGGGGGTCTAGTTTCCAAAATGTGGTCACTTGTGGGAGTTTTCCACTGTTAAGGCACATCAGGGGCTCTCAAAATGCAACATGGCGTCCTATCTCAATTCCAGCCAATTTTGCACTGAAAATGTCAAACGGCGCTCCGTCTCTTCCAAACTCTGCCGTGCTCCTAAACAGTGGTTTTTCCCTATATATTGGGTATCAGCATGTTCAGGAGAAAATGCATTATATATTTTGAAGTTCATTTTTTCATCTTACCCTTGTAAAAATAAAAAAATAGTCTAAAGTTACATTTTAGTGAAAAAAGTTAAGAGTTCATTTTTCCTTTCATATTCCATTAATTCCTATGAAGCACCTGAAGGGTTAATAAACTTATTGAATGTGGTTTTGATCATCTTGACGGTTGCCAAATTTCCATTATTTTACACTATAAACGCAAGTTATATCGAAGAAATTTTACCACTAATGTGAAGTACAATATGTCACGAAAAAGCAGTCTCAGAATCCCCTAAGATCTGTTGAAGGGTTCCAGAGTTATTACCTCATAAGGCCCCTTTCACATGTCAGTGTCTCCGGTACATGTGGTGACAGTTTTCTCACATACCGGAGACACTGACACACGTAGACCCATTCAAATGAATGGGTCTATTTGTCAGGAACACCACACTGCACTTGCTCACTGAGCCAGTGCACAAGTCCTGAGTAAAACAAACTGTACTCAAAGATACCTGTGAAGCGGGGCAGCAGCGGTGAAGATGTGTGCTTCAGACTAACAGGACCTGAAGCACGTGACTGCTGGGGGTGTGGCCTAAGCTCAGTGAGCTTGGAGCTGAAGGAAAAGTCCTAGAAGGGTAACTACGGGACAAAGTTACTAGGTGGCATAAACAGGGACGTAAACCAGATCAAACTGGGGTCAAAGCACAAGATAGCAGGACAGTACCAAAGGACTAGACAGAATGGGTAGTCAGGACGTAGCAAGAGATCAGTAAACCAGAATGAGCAATAGACGGTACAATAGGGACAGACTGTAACGGAGTAACAATAGCCAAGCCAGGAGGTCAGAACTCAGAACTGGAGAAGACAATAGTACCAAAATGTGAGACAGAGAACAGAGTGAGTGGACAGACAAGGTCATACACGGGAGGCAAACAAGCATTGCAGCAAACAAACACACCAGGGGGTCAGGGACATAGTCATAACAACAGTGTAGCTGACAGGGAATTGTAGTCTGGAGTGAGTATAAATACCCCTCCCAGATCCAAAGGGAGGCCAGCAAAAGTTAACCCTGAGAGAGCAGGACATTAACCATGTCCTATACCATAACATATGTACATGTCAGCGTGTTTTCATGGACCATGTGACCGTGTGCAAAACACGCACACATGTCCATTTTCACACGGACACATGAACCGCAAAATGTGCCGCACACGTGCACACTGTCCTGCGTGTGCGTGGACGGCCGTCGGAGAAGTAGCGCTACTGTAAATGCTGTTCCCCGGCGGCTGGTGCTGAAGCTGGCTGTCATTCTCCCTGCTTTGCCTGCGAGCAGAGGAGAACGATGAGCGGTATATTAATGTCCGAACGACAGCAGGTGGGGGATTTTGGGACTGTTATTCCCATCATACGACACCTGATGTCATTCAGACTTTAATATACTGCTCATCGTTCTCCTCTGCTCGCAGGCAAAGCAGGGAGGTTGACAGCCGGCTTCAGCACAGGCCGCCAGGGGACAGCAGCTTACAGTAGAGCTACTTCCCTGGTGGCCATCTGTGTGTCCGTGTGGTCCTGATGTGGCACACAGTTGCGACATGTGTGCCCCACATAGTACACACACGGACACACGAACACTGATATCTCCGGTACCGTTTTTTCCAGTTCCGGAAATATCAGGACGTGTGAAACCGGAATAAGGGACAGTGGTCAGAATTGTAAAAATTGGCCCAGTCATTAACGTGCTAACCACCCTTGCGGGTAAAGGGGTTAACCCCTTAACCACCAAGGGTGGTTAGCACGTTAATAACCGGGCCAATTTTTACAGTTCTGACCACTGTCCCTTTATGAGGTTATAATTCTGGAACGCTTCAACAGATCTTGGCGATTCTAAGATGTTTTCTCGTGACATATTGTACTTCATGTTATTCGTAAAATTTCTTCTATATAACTTGCTTTTATTTGTGAAAAAAATGGAAATATGGCAAAAAATTTCCAACTTTTAAATTTGAATTTTTATGCCCTTAAAACAGAGAAATATGTGACACAAAATAGTTACTAAATAACATTTCCTACATGTCTACTTTACATCAGCCCAATTTTGGAAACAAAAATTTTTTTGTTAGGAAGTTATAAGGGTTAATAGTTGACTAGCGATCCCAGGTATTTTAAGCTGCATCACATCTAATGTGGTGTACCTAATTATTTGTACTAAATGTCCAACCGGGGGTCTGTATGTGGGGGAGACCGTGCAAAAAGAACAAGGATGAATTCTCATCGCCACACAATAAGAGAAAAAAGAATGGATCTACCTGTGGCCAAACACTTTTGTATCCCCGGTCATAGCATGATGGACATGAAATTACTTGTATTAAAAGCTAACTTTAAGTCTCAGAGAGACAGAAAGGTCTGGGAATATAAACTCATGACAACCTTTGACACCTTCAGTGCAGGAATGAATGTGTCGCATGGATTTATGTCTTTTTACATCAATTAAGGTATCTGCTCTTCAGACCTTCTGGGGGCATCACAATACCAGACCCCAATCAGAGGACAATAAAACTTTCACACTCCTTATCTATGAACTGTTCCAATATTTATGTTCATCTCTATCTCCCATAATGACAGTTCTGCTTCACGTCACTTGTCTTATCTATTGCATTGTTTCTGTGCTGTGTTGTGTATAAATATGTGATTCTTCAGATTTTGTATTAAGGCCCCGTCTCACATAGCGACACACCAGAGATCCCGACAGCGATCAGGATCGCTGGTGTGTCGCTACATAATCGCTGCTGAGCTGCCAAACAGGCAGCTCAGGCAGCGATCAGGACAGTGACACTGCGGGTAACGTCGCCTAGTTACCCACAGTGTACGTTGGATACCAGCCCGCTGATGCAGGGAGCTGGTATCCAACGTACACATCGGGTTTCCAGGCACAGCCCCGCGTCTGGAAACCCGAAGTGTACCTTGGTTACCAGCTGATCGCTGGTCTCCTGCTTGCCACACGCAGCAATACGTGCTGGCCAGCGGGAGACCTGCGATAAAAAAAAAGTCCAGGCATTTCTGACACGACCAGCGATTCACAGCAGGGGCCTGATCGCTGGTACGTGTCAGACATAGCGAGATCGCTGTTGAGATTGCTGTTTAGCAGCGATCTCGCCAGCAATCTTGCTATGTGAGACGGGGCCCTTAGTCTAGCCTGATGAAGAGACCTGAGTAGTCTCGAAAGCTTGCAATTTGTTACCATCTTTTCAGTTAGCCATTAAAAGGTATCAACCACTGAGGATTCTCAATTCTAAATATTTTTCTATCTGCTGGCTAACACGGTACAAAGATACACATCTTTCCTGGACCAGCGATTACTCATTTTTACAACACCATTTTTTTTAAGGGACCACATCACATTTGAAGTCACTTTCAGGCGTCTATATAATAGAAAATACCCAAAAGTGACATCATTCTAAAAACTGTACCCCTCAAGGTGCTCAAAACTACATTCAAGAAGTTTATTAACCCTTCAGGTGCTTCACAGGAATTTTTGGAATGTTGAAAAAAAATGAACATTTAACTTTTTTTCACAAAATATTTAATTCAGATCAATTTTTTTTGGATGCAATGAATATTGATCATAAAACATAACTTTTACTAAACTATTAAGAATTAATTATAAAAGTGCACGTGCAACATACAGGACAAAAACATGGACGGTAACACATAAAACATACACTATTGCACAATCCCCAATCAGCCTGTGGTTCACAAATAGTTAAACACACAAATACCCATTTTGTTGATCAGTCCTGAAACAAACTTAATTCAGGAATCCACATTAAAGATCATAAATGAGAATGGGGAAAAAATTGTGCTCTATGGTGGTGACATGGTATACATGTTGATAATAATTGCTTATATGCTCAGCAAGATCAAGCAAAGACATAAATCGCTGTAAGCAAATATAATGCACAAAAAATGGGGTCAGTTTAACCATAAAGCAAATGCCCTCATATATATATCAATGCGCTTCAATAGTCACGTATGTATATAATATTCCACCTTATCCGTATATGGTAGTGAGTAAAATGACTGTTTGTCTATACAATGTGCATAATGTATGTATGTAACTGTTTGCCTATGCATTTAGCATGAATGAGGTCCTACATACAACCTCGGTTAACCTCAGCAACAGCAAAACGTAAGCACATAGTCTGTATACCTCCAAGAAAACTAGTCAGCCACCAAATCTATGGCAACAAATACAGAGGGTTGTCATACTCAGCAATATCAGGCATAATTAATGCTCAGTCTCCTAACTATTGCTAGTTTGAATGACACAGCCCATACATATAAACGGCGACAAATAGGCTAGACCATGGAACGGTCTCACCAATAATGGACATTATGGACCACCAGTGTGAACAAGCCACCCTTTTCTCCCTACGCGTTTCATTTTCAATCATCAGGGGAGTCTCAGGAAATAGGAGCCAGTCGCTTCAGATAGTGTAGCCGTAGTGAGAAGCTTACAGTGTTCATCTCATATATAACACGAGCCACAGGCTTACTTCCGGTTATACCGGTTACTTCCTGTCTCATTCCCGGGCTGCGCTGACAGCGTCAAGCCCAGGAACACATAGGAGCGCAACAGGCAACACTGCGCATGCGCGAACTTTCAGTTTCTATCTTCCATCGTAACAGCAGCGCAATTTGACCATTTATAGACCATTACTCAGATATCGCTCCGATATTTATATGCGCTATACACTGCAATATATATGGGTACTATCTGAAAGAAAAGGAACATCCCGAAAAAAATGGGGGAAAAAAGTGGAAGAGTCGCAATTATGCAAATGTTCTACCACATACTATAATACCATATGCAGGGTTCGATAACTCATAGACATATATAATTTGGAATCAGAGATATATAGCATCTCCTGAACGGACCTCCACCCAAATCAGAACACACAAATTTTGAAAAAATACAATATTTTAGAGCAATATTTTAGAGCACGGGAGACCACCTTAGGAGAAAAAGGATCCTCTTAAAAAGGGAGTCAGAAGGAAGAAATAAGGAATTACAGATAAGAAATGACATTGTTGGATTTGGGGCTATATTGCCCTACATAATAATAATCACTACCTAGACACACAAACTAGTCCTAAACATTCCTACAAGACCCTATTTAAAAGAAGGAAGCAAAGGAAAGTTGGTCATTAAGACCTTTAGGATGGAAGGTTTGAAGCCAGAAAATCCATTTTGTCTCTTTTTGTAGGATCAACCGATCCCAATCACCTCCTCTTATAGGGGGAGAGATTTTGTCAATGCCCACAAAGATGATCTTTTTTGCATCGCCATGATGGAAATCATTAATGTGATTGGCAATGGCAGTATCTCTTTTATTATTGATGTCTCTAAGATGTTCTCCTATACATCTTCTGAATTCCCTCTTAGTTTTGCCTATATACTCGAGGCCACAAACACACGAGGCTTTATAAATGACCCCGGTTGTACAGCAATTAATGAAGTGTCTAATTTCATAGGTACGCCCGGTATTAGTGCTTGTAAAGGCCTTAGTGGGAGTAACAGAGCTGCAAAATTTGCATTCACCACACTTGTAACAACCTCTCCGGTCTTTTGTAATCCAAGTCTGATTAGTGGGATTGGGATAAAGGCTGTGGACCAGTCTATCCCTTAGGGATCTGTTCTTTTTGAAAGTAATTTGTGGTAATGGCCCCACTGTATCTCTGATATCTGCATCGTTCCGGAGCACAGGCCTGTGACGTTTCAAAATGCCCCTAAGTCTCCCTGCCCCATTAGAGAACCTCGTAATCAATCTAGTAATGCTATCCTTTTCATCTTTGTTTTTAGGGGTAAGAAGCTCCTTTCAAGAGACTCTTTATAGGCATTAGTTAATACATGTTTTGGATAACATCTTTCAAAAAATCTCAAACGTAGATCATCTGCCTGTTCTTTAAATTTAGACAATTCAGAGCAGTTACGTCGAATTCTTAAATGTTGCCCCTTAGGAATACCTCTTTTAAGGGGTAAAGGATGTCCACTTTCCCACCTCAGAAGTGCATGTGTAGATGTGGGTTTCCTATAGGTACTTGTAATGACCTCTCCATTAGGGCCTCTCTGGATATTGACATCAAGGAATGCCAACTGGTCACTGTGGACCTCAGAAGTAAAACGTTGGCCCAGATTGTTAACATTCAGTTTAGAAACAAAGTCCTTGAAATCAGGCACATCACCCTTCCAAATAATAAAGATATCGTCGATATATCTCAGCCACAAGGCTATCTTATCTCCATCAAAGTCAGTAGATTCATTAAAGACTATTTTTTCTTCCCACTAGCCCAGGAGCAAATTTGCATAAGTGGGCGCACATGGGCTACCCATTGCGGTGCCCCTGAGCTGGTGGAAGTACTTTTTGTCAAAAAGAAATACATTATTCATAAGACAGAATTCCAGAGTCTTCAGTATGAAGGTATTATGTTGTCTAAATTGACAACCCCGGGATTGTAGAAAATGGTCCACAGCCTTCAAACCCACATGATGTGGGATGGATGAGTATAGTGCCTGCACGTCTATACTCGCCAATAACATGTCAGTATCTAAAAACATAAATATCTCGTACATAAGAGTTGATCCTACAAAAAGAGACAAAATGGATTTTCTGGCTTCAAACCATCCATCCTAAAGGTCTTAATGACCAACTTTCCTTTGCTTCCTTCCTTTAAATAGGGTCTTGTAGGAATGTTTAGGACTAGTTTGTGTGTCTAGGTAAGGATTATTATTATGTAGGGCAATATAGCCCCAAATCCAACAATGCCATTTCTTATCTGTAATTCCTTATTTCTTCCTTCTGACTCCCTTTTTAAGAGGATCCTTTTTCTCCTATAGTGGTCTCCCGTGCTCTAAAATATTGCTCTAAAATATTGTATTTTTTCAAAATTTGTGTGTTCTGATTTGGGTGGAGGTCCATTCGGGAGATGTTATATATCTCTGATTCCAAATTATATATGTCTATGAGTTATCGAACCCTGCATATGGTATTATGGTATGTGGTAGAACATTTGCATAATTGCGACTCTCCCACTTTTTTCCCCCATTTTTTTGGGATGTTCCTTTTCTTTCAGATAGTACCCATATATATTGCAGCGTATAGCGCATATAAATATCGGAGCGATATCTGAGTTATGGCCTATAAATGGTCAAATTGCGCTGCTGTTTAGCGATTTATGTCTTTGCTTGATCTTGCTGAGCATATAAGCAATTATTATCAACATGTATACCATGTCACCACCATAGAGCACAATTTTTTCCCCATTCTCATTTATGATCTTCAGCGTGGATTCCTGAATTAAGATTGTTTCAGGATTGATCAAGAAAATGGGTATTTGTGTGTTTAACTATTTGTGAACCACAGGTTGATTGGGGATTGTGCAATAGTGTATGTTTTATGTGTTACCGTTCATGTTTTTGTCCTGTATGTTTCACGTGCACTGTTATAATTAATTCTTAATAGTTTAGTAAAAGTTATGTTTTTTGATCAATATTCATTGCATCCAAATGAGCTAATATTACTTGATCGACTTTGGGTACCATATGCTATAAAAAAATTTTTTACCAAGGGTAACAGGAGAAATTGGATGAAAAAGTTGTTGTGCAATTTGTCCTGAGTACGCTGATACCTCATATGTGTGGGGGAACCACTGTTTAGGTGCACGGCAGAACTCGGAAGGGAAGGAGCGCCATTTGACTTTTCAATGCAAAATTGGCTGGAATTGAGATCGGACGCCATGTTGCGTTTGAAGAGCCCCTGATGCCCCTAAACAGTGGAAACCCCCCAAAGTGACACCATTTTGGTAATTAGGCCCCCTAGGGAACTTATCTAGATGTGTGGTGAGCACTTTGAATCCCCAAGTGCTTCACAGATGTTTATAACGCAGAGCCGTAAAAATAAAAAATCATAATTTTTGCACAAAAATGATCTTCTCTCCCCCAATTTTTTATTTTCCCAAGGATAACAGGAGAAATTGGACTCCAAAAGTTGTTGTGCAATTTGTCCTGAGTACGCTGATACTCTATATGTGGGGGTAAACCACTATTTGGGTTCATGGCAGAGCTCGGAAGGAGCACTGTTTGACTTTTTCAACGCAAAATTGGCTGGACGCCATGTCGCATTTGGAGAGCCCCTGATGTGCCTAAACAGTGGAAACCCCCCACAAATGACACAATTTTGAAAACTAGACCCCTCAAGGAACTTATCTAGATGTGTGGTGAGCACTTTGAACCCCCAAGGGCTTCACAGAAGTTTATAACATAGAGCCATAAAATTCAAAAATCAAATTTTTTTCCAAAAAAATGATCTTTTCACCCTAAATTTTTTTTTCCCAAGGGTAACAAGACCACAAAAGTTATTGTGCAATTTGTCCTGGGTACGTGGAAACTCCATATATGAGGGTAAACCACTGTTCGGGCGCATGGCAGAGCACGGAGGAGAAGGACCACAGTTTGACTCTTTCAACGCAGAATTGGCTGGAATTGAGATCGGACGCCATGTAGCGTTTGGAGAGCCCCTGATGTGCCTGAACATTGGAAACCCCCCACAAGTGACCCCATTTTGGAAACTAGACCCCCCAAGTAACTTATCTAGATGTGTGGGGAGAACTTTGAACAACAAAGTGCTTCACAGAAGTTTATAACGCCCGGGTGTGAAAATAAAAAAAAAATCATTTTTTCCACAAACGTGATCTTTTAGACCCTAATTTTTTATTTTCCCAAGGGTAACAGGAGAAATTTACCCAAACGTTGTTGTCCAATTTGTCCTGAGTATGCTGATACCCCATATGTGAGAGAAAACTACTGTATGGGCACACATCAGGGCTCGGAAGGGAAGCAGTGACGTTTTGGAATGCAGACTTTGATGGAAAGGTCTGTGGGCGTCATGTTGCATTTGGAGAGCCCTTGATGTGCCTAAACAGTGTAAACCCCCCACAAGTGACCGAATTTGGAAAACTAGACCCCCGAGGAACTTATCTAGATGTGTGGGGAGAACTTTGAACCCCCAAATGCTTCACAGAATGTTATAACGTAGAGCCATAAAAATAAAAAATCATATTTTTTTCCACAAAAATATTTTTGCCCCCAATTTTTTATTTTCATGAGGGTAACAGAAGAAATTGGACCCCAAGAGTTATTGTGCAATTTGTCCGGAGTACACTAATTCTCCATATGTGGGGGTAAACCACGGTTTAGGCACATGGCAGAGCTCGGAAGGGAAGGACCACAGTTTGACTCTTTCAACGCAGAATTGGCTGGAATTGAGATCAGACACCATGTCACGTTTGGAGAACCTAAACAGTGGAAACCCCCAATTTTAACTCCAACCCTAACCCAACACACCCCTAACCCTAATCCCAACCCTAACCATAACCCTAACCACAAACCTAACCCTAACACACCCCTAACCCTAATCCCAACCTAATCCCTAATCCTAACCCTAACTCAGCCCTAACCCTAACGGGAAAATGGAAATAAATGCTTTTTTTAATTTTATTATTTTTCCCTAACTTTTTTACGATTGGCAGCTGTCACACTCTAAAAGATGCTTTTTATTACAAAAAATAGTTTTTGCATCACCACATTTTGAGAGGTATAATTTTTCCATATTTTGGCCCAGAGTCATGTGAGGTCTTGTTTTTTGGGATCGACTTGCCATTTTTATTGGTTCTATTTTCGGGCACATGACATTTTTTGATCGCTTTTTATTACGATTTTTGGGAGGCAGAATGAACAAAAAACAGCAATACATGAATTTCTTTTGTGGGGAGCGTTTATACCATTCCGCGTGTGGTAAAATTTATAAAGTAGTTTTATTCTTTGGGTTAGTTTGATTACAGTGATACTTTTTTTTATGTTTTGGCGCTTTTATACATTAAAACTATTTTACATAAAAATAATTATTTTTGCATCGCTTTATTCTGCGAGCTATAACTTTTTTATTTTTTCGCTGATTATGCTGCTTGGCAGCTCGTTTTTTGCGGGACAAGATGATGTTTTCAGCGGTACCATGTTTATTTATATCCGTCTTTTTGATCGCATGTTATTCCACTTTTTGTTCGGCGGTATGATAATAAAGCATTGTCTTTTTGCCTTTTTTTTTTTTAAGGGATTCACTAGAAGGGGTTAACTAGTGGGACATTTTTATAGGGCAGGCCGTTACGGACGCGGCAAAACTAAATATGTGTACTTTTATTGTTTTTTTTATTTACATAATAATAATGTATTTATTGGGGTAATATTTTTTATTTATTTATTTAGGGATTTTTCTTAAAATATTTTTACACATGTTTATTTTTTTTTTTTACATTATCCCTCGGTGGGACACCACTATATAGGGATCTGACAGGCAGTGCAGGACGCTTGCTCTCAGCAGGCACTGACAAGCCACCTCCCTGCAGGACCCGGAAGGACCCCGCGACCATCTTGGATCCGGGGGCCTGCAGGGAGGAGGCCCTCGGAACAACACGATCACGTCGCGTGGCTCTGAGGGTCTCAGGGAAGCACGCAGGGAGCCCCCTCAGTGCACGATGCTTCTCTATGCCATCGGAATGCTGCGATCATATTTGATCAGAGTGTGCTGGGGGTTAAAGTGACGGGAGCAGTCCGTGCCGCGTGTCAGCTGTGAGAATCAGCTGACACCCGGCCGCGATCAGCTGCGCTCCCCTCGTGAGGGCGGCTGATCTCATCTGATGCACTATTCCGTCCATGAGAATTAAGTCCCAGGGCACATGGACGGAATAGTACGTCTGATGGCAGAAAGGGGTTAAAACCTTTTTTATTATTAAAATATATTTTTTTAGTTCTACATTTTTCTTACACTTAAAAACTTTATTTTTTTACAATACTTACTAATTCCACAATAGGAATTAAATATGTGATACTTTGCTCACATTGATAATATATTGTGCTGTATATTATCTAACAGTGTGTGACTGATAGTTAGCGTTTCAGACCCGGCCGCCTGTGGTACATAACAGACATCAAAAGCCAGACTTGGGCAAAGTGAGTCCCGCGGGCCACATCCGGCCCTCTGGCTGTTCTAGTCTGACCCGCGGATTGAGATAACCGAGGGGCTGAAAACAGTGGTCTGTGAGTGCCCACCCGCTTGCTGTCTCCACAGTCTCTCTCCATCCACGCTGACTGCGTGTAAAACAGCTGGCATGATGACATCATGTCATCGCGTCAGCAGTGTACTGGAGCCAGTCAGCATACCTGAGACAGAAGCAGAGCACCGTGGGAAAGGTGAGTATGTGGTGTTTTTTGTGTATAGGAAGTTTGGCTGCACATGGGGAGGCTATGGGGTATTATCATGGACATGGGGAGGCTCTATGGGTCTTATCATGGACATGGGGAGGCTCTATGGGTCTTATCATGGACATGGGGCGACAATATGGGTCTTATCATGGACATGGGGAGGCTGAATGGGTCTTATCATAAACATGGGGAGGCTATTTGGGTCTTTTCATTGACATGGGAAGGCTATACGTGTCTCATCATTTACATGGGGAGGCTATGGGCATCTTATCATGAACATGGGGAGGCTATGAGGGTCTTGATATGGGGAGGCTATGGGGGTCTTAATATGGACATGAGGAGGCTATGGGCGTCTTATCATGGACATGGGGAGGCTATGGGGGTCTTGACATGGGGAGGCTATGGGGGTCTTAACATGGACATGGGGAGGCTATATGGGTCTTATGAACATGGGAAGGCTGTGTGGGCCTCATATGCTAGACATGTGAAAGCTATGTGGGCCTCATATACGGGACATGGGGAGGCTGTGTTGGGCTCATGCAGTGTTAGGGTCTGCGGAACGCACCTAATAGATATTGT
>VIAB01022375.1:0-13181 GCA_009801035.1 Oophaga pumilio
ATTTTCATCCGTTTTCGGCGCAAGTGAGTATGAGGCCTAAGGCTTGGCTCACATTTATTCTGTGCACTACGCTGAGCGCTTATACCAGGGTTTCCATGTAAATCTCTGAAATATGTGATTCAGACTGAACCCAAGCAGAATATACACCATAGTTAGACAGATTGAGTCACTGTGGATGCCATCTGGTCTATTATTCGGCAGTATCCGTATTTTTAGGCATGCATAAAAGTGCGGTCCGCCACAGATTTGTCTACTTCCAAAAAGAAGGACAATGCAGAACAGAGGCCAGACGAGTCCAGAATAACTCTGCTGCCTCATTGCAGTGAATGGATCTCTCGGGGGTTTTATCGGAATCACGTCACTTGGAGATTTACATGGAAACCCCTGAGTCAGTGTAGAGGGCAGGATAAAGGTCATTCAAAATGTTATGTAAAATGTCCCGAACAAAAGCTTCAAATCAATCCACAAAAAAGCAAATCCCCACTCAGGTCCGTTATCTGTTAACAAAAATATGGCTCTGGAAAAGCTAAATGGCTCCTCACCCCCCAAGAGCAATTCAGAAAATTCTGTGCTCCCAAATCCAAATGCCCCCTCTCTTCTGGACCCCAGTGTGCCTAAACCACATTTAACATCCACATGTTTGGCATTTCTGTAGTGATGGGAGCCCGCCTAATTTATGGGTTCGTGTCACCAGAAGCACAAGCTGGGCATAGCGTAATGGGCACTACAATCACAATTTGTAATTTTCACTCCGCAACATCCACTGCTGCTTGTGTCTGAAAAACACCCAAGGAGTCAAAATCACCACTATACCTGTAGGTAAATTCCCAATGAGGTATAATTTCCAAAATGGAGTAACTTTAGTGGATATTCTGGTCTTCTAGCACTTTGGTGCTCTGTGTATGAAGTCCGCAAACCTGCGCACCAGGAGTCAAATAACGCTCTGTCTCTCCCAAGTCTTGCCATATGGCTAAACAGTACTGTACAGCCACATATGGTGTATTTCTACATTCATCAGAAATTGTGTGACTAATGTTATTACCATGTTTATGCATTTTTCCTTGTGAAAATGTTAAATCTTGGGCTAAAACTAAATTTAGGTGTTAAAATGTAATTATTTTTTCTTCACTTCGCAATGGTATAAAATTCTGTGACACACCTGTGGTGTCAATATGATCACTAAACACCTAGGTGAATTCATTGAGAGTTGTAGTTTGTAAAATGGGATCACTTAAGGGGGGGTTCTCCTGTCCTGGCACCTTAGGGGCTCTCCCACTGGGTCATACAGGGTGGGCCATTTATATGGATACACCTAAAATGGGAATGGTTGGTGACATCAACTTCCTGTTTGTGGCACATTAGTATATGAGAGGGGGAAAACTTTTCAAGATGGGTGGTGACCATGGCGGCCATTTTAAAGTTGGCTATTTTGGATCCAACTTTATTTTTTTCAATGGGAAGAGGGTCATGTGACACATCAAACTTATTGAGAATTTCACAAGAAAAACAATGGTGTTCTTGGTTTTAACGTAACTTTATTCTTTGAGTTATTTACAAGTTTATGACCACTTATAAAATGTGTTCAAAGTGCTGAAAATTGTGATGAATTGTCAATGCAACCCTCGTCTCCCACTCTTGACACACTGATAGCAACACCACAGAAGAAATGCTAGCACAGGCTTCCAGCATCCGTTGTTTCAGAAGCTGCACATCTCGTATCTTCACCTCATAGACAATTGCCTTCAGAAATTAGATGTGCAGCATCTGAAACAAAGGATACTGGAAGCCTGTGCTAGCATTTCTTCTGTGGTGCTGCTATCAGTGTGTCAAGAGTGGGAGAAGAGGGCTGCATTGACAATCCAACACAATGGGCAGCACTTTGAACACATTTTATAAGTGGTCGTAAACTTGTAAATAACTTATGAGAGAATAAAGTTACATTAAAACCAAGCACACCATTGTTTTTCTCGTGAAATTCTCAATAAGTTTGATGTGTCACATGACCCTCTTCCCATTGGAAAAATTGAAATTGGATCCAAAATGGCCAACTTCAAAATGGCCGCCATGGTCACCACCCATCTTGGAAAGTTTTCCCCCTCCCATATACTAATGTGCCATAAGCAGGAAGTTGATATCACCAACCATTCCTATTTTATTTTGGGGTATCCATATAAATAACCCACCCTGTAGAACCCGCAAACCATTACAGTAAAATCTGCACTATAATATGACTCTCTTACCCTTCTGAGCTTTGCACTGTGCCTGAAAGTATTTCCAGATTACATGTAGGGACTTGGTACAAACAGGAGAAATTTTTACAACAAACTGAGGTCCATTTTTTCCTATTAGCCCTTAGAAAAATTAAATACTTGGGGCTCAAACAACATTAGAGTGGTAAAAATGTAATTTTCTTCACCGCCCAATGGTATAAAGTTCTGTGAGGCACATGTGGTGTTAGTATGATCACTGGACCTCTAGAGGAATTCACTGGTGTGTTTAGTTTGTAAAATGACTTCAGTTATGGGGGAATTTCTGCTGTTCTGGCACCTAAGGCTCTCCGTGTCTCAACTCTGTTGTAAGAATATCCGTGGCCATAGGCTCCTTCACTGTCCATAATGCTAGGGGCACCCTAGCTATCCCTGCTCCCCGGTTTACTTTTGATTGTGAAGATGCTGGGGCCACGTACATTGCTGAACTCCTAAATAAGCCCCATATCTTTCCCCCTCCACTACCCAGGGAAATGGGGAATACTAGTGTATGTATATACACAAACCAGACTAACAAGGAAGGACGTACAGGGATAAATGAAAATACCAAACATACAAATATGCACTCACAGACAACACAGAGAAACACCAGGGAGAAAAGGCAGGAAAACCAAATAGGAGAGGATTTTGCACACAGGCGAAACACCCAGCAACAGTCACAGTTCAACACTCCAAACAACTCTACCAACAACCGACAGCTCCACTTCACACTAGGAAGTTTGAGACTAGCAGTGGTAATCCAGATTGCCAGAGGTAAGTATACATAGGAGAGGGGAGTGGCCAACACTTAGCAGCTGAGATCATCCAAGCAGGAAAGCTTCAGAGACCTTTAGCTGAACAGTTTAACCCCTTCACTGCTAACATGCATTGTTTAAGATGAAGGAGTAGTGCTTCTAATTAGTGCAGGAGTATGTGAAATCAGATGCTGCAGTCTTCTGGTCACTCTCTGTCGCAGTAAACCCATGACACACTGCCAATATGACATGGCACCCTCAAACTATTCCAGCAAAATCTTGAATCTTGAAGCTCATCAAGAGAATAACAAGAGTGTGCAAAGCAGTCATCAAAGCAAAAGGTGGCTACTTTGAAGAACCTAGAATATAAGACATATTTTCAGTTGTTTCACACTTTTTTGTAAAGTGTAATGTATAATTCCACATGTGTTAATTCATAGTTTTGATGCCTTCAGTGTGATTCTACAATTTTCATAGCCATGAAAATACAGAAAAATCTTTAAATGAGAAGGTGTGTCCAAACTTTTGGTCTGTACTGTACATTCAGTGAGATGTTCCAAAATGTAGGTCACTTGTGTTTTTTTTACTGTTTAGGTGCATAGGGGGCTCTCCAAATGCACCATGGTATCCACTGATTCCAGCCAATTTTGTGCTCCAAAAGTCCAATAGCACTACTCTTCCCAGCTCTGCTGTGCACTCAAACAGTAGATTTCCCCCACATATGGAGTATCGTGTACTCAGGCGAAATTGCACAACAAATTGTATGGTGCAATTTCTCCTGTTTGTGAAAATAAAAAAATTGGAATTAAATTAACATGTTTGTGGGAAAAATGTGATTTTGTTTTGACAGTTTTACGTTATAAACTTCTGTGAAACACTTCAGGGTTCAAGGTGCTCACCACACATCTAGATACATACCTTGAGGTGAACAGTTTAAAAAATGGGGTCACCTGTGGATGATTTCCACTGTTTAGACATATTAGTGGCTCTCTAAATGTGACATGGCGTACGGTAACGATTCCAGCCAATTTTGCGCTTCAAAAGTCCAATGGCGCCCCTTCCCTTCCGGGCTCTGAAGTGCACCCACACAGTAGTTTTCCCCCACATTTGGGGTATAGGCATACTCGGAAGAAATTGCACAATAAATTTTTGGTAAAATTTTTGTGAAAAAGTTCATTTTTTTCTTTCCACATTCCATTAATTCATGTTAAGCACCTGAAGGGTTAATAAACTTCTTTAATGTGGTTTTGAGCACTTTGACGGCTGCAATTTTTAGAATGGTGTATTCTCTGTCATATAGGCTCCTCAACGTCACTTCAAATGTGAAGTTCTCCCTAAAAAAAATGGTTTTGTAAATTTTATTGGAAAAATTAGAAATCGCTGGTCAACTTTTAACCCTTCTAGTTTCCTAACAAAAAAAATATGTTTCAAAAATTGTGCTGATGTAAAGTAGACATGTACAAAATATTATTTATTAACTATGTTGTGTGACATAACTATCTGGGTTAAGGACATAAAAATTAAAAGTTTGAAAATTGCAAAATTTTCCAAATTTTCACCAAATTTCCATTTTTTCACAAGTAAACACAAGTTATATCAAACAAATTTTACCACTATATCATGAAGTATAACATATCACGAAAACACAACCTCAGAATCAGTGGGATGCGTTGAAGCATTCCAGAGTTATTACCACATAAATTGACACTGGTCAGAATTGTAAAATTTGGCCTGGTCATGAAGGTGAAAACAGTCTTGGGGGGTGAATGGGTTAAACCTCTTCCCACAACCATGTCTTTATAGACCTTGTACACATAACACAGTCAATAGGCACATTCCACTCAGATTAATTAGTCACATCTTATCACTGATGTGCTCCTCACCAGAAGTGTTGCTGCAGTCGGGGACAGAAAATGCCAGAAATGTTTTGATACAGTAAAGATGTATATCTTCGTACCGTGTTTGTTTTGAAGAATTTATCAAGCGCGCTTTGCCCTCCCTCACCACGCCCATACTCCACTCACTATAGTACTTTGCTCTGCCCTTCGCAGAGGCCCGATGGGAACACTGTGTGGATGAAGTATGACGCATCATCCACACGATGAGGGAAAGAAGTACGGCGAGATTGGGCGCCGGATCAAGACCAGATACGCCCATAGGACCAGACTGCCTCATCTTTGGGTATCATAAAACGTCTTTTTGGGGATCTGCAGAGGGGATTGGGGACTTTTTTTATAGCATTCCGGTATGCTTTAAGAATGGCCCTAATGGTGGTGACCATGACCATACCTTACATGGAGAAAACCTCGTGACACTGATTTTTTTCTGGCTAAAAATCTACAACCGAATACCCCAAGCTTTTTTGTTTTTTTAATTTTACCCTGTTTTTGTGCTTCAATTGATTCAATTGTCAAATTTGGAGTGTTTTTTCAAACAGAAAAAAACATAAGAATTAACATGTTGCTTCTTTTTCCACACTGAAAAAAACCTAGGAAAAAATAGCCCCATATGCATCATTGGCGGGGGTTTTTTTTCGACTTTCCACTGAAATGAATTCCCGCTTCCGACATGCACCGTATGTATACAGCGGATGTTGTGAAGGGATTAATTATTATTTCATATTCACATATATTCATGAACTCACATATATTCTGTTAAAGATCATTTTTTTCAATAGGGTTTCATTAAAAAAATGAAGAATGTTTTGCTTCCACAGCCTCTGTATATGGCCAGGATCACACATGTAAGAAACTCGCATGATTCTCGTGCGAGTCTCTCGCATGAACACCCGGCACTGCCGCCGGCACTCGGACTGGAGTGTGCGGCTGCATAGAATTACATGCAGCTGCACGCTCCAGTGCAAGTGCCAGCGGCAGTGCCGGGTGTTCATGCGAGAGACTCGTGCGAGTTTCTCGCATGTGTGACCCCGGCCTATCACTGCACATCTAGCTTGTAACCCTTATCCTTCTTGCTTTGAGCTTTCTTGAAAGTGTGGCACCTCAGGAGTTTGGTTGCCACAGTGACCTTGCCTCCCTCCAGGGTGGGAGTGATGTTATGCCTGAAAGCAAGGAAGGATCCCCTTAACAAGTAACACAGCATGCAACACTTTTCCTACTCCAGACCAGAAGGAGGAGCTCAAACACCTGATATCAGGATAGCTCCTCTAGAACATTCTGGCTGGGGGAGGCGTTAGTGAGTCTGGCTGCAGGGACGAGAGAGGAAGGACGTGTAGAGACAGGCTGGGGAAAAGAGAAGCTGTAGCAGGGCTCACCCTTAAGTCTGAACGCCAGAAACAGGACCCCGGAGTCCGAGGCTGAGTGGGTAACTAAACTCCCAGCAGCAGAATCCGAAGGGCAGAAGACAGCAGGTCCTCTGTCCCAACTAAGACTCTACTACACAGCAGCAGCAATGTGAGCCAGAGACTCCATATTGGAGCGATTCCTGAAGCAGGCTACAGTTGCCTGTTATGAGAGTGAAGTTCTACTTAGACAAGAGACAGAGAGAGAAACTTGAACGGGGCTTACAGCAGCAAGTACCTCAGAGAATAGCGCTAGAAAGGAGACCTCACATCCCACCTGAAATAGGGAGATTCCAAATTGCTTTCAGGCTGACCAACTCCAGCCTCACTGTACTCAGTGCACTGGATACTTTGCCTGCAGAACTGTAAGTAAAGCTTTGGAAACTGCATCTGACTGTGTCCTCTCAAGTTATTCCTGCAACACTCATTCAGCACTGCTACATCTCCCAGCACCATTACTTTCTACAACATCTTTCTGCCCTGAGACAACAAGCTCTGCCTGTGGAGAGCTATTCCAACTCTGCTGCATCACACCATCAGTCTCAGAGGATTTGCCCTGCAGCGCTGGTCACCTCTGACCAGATACCATAGGTGGCGTCACAAACACTTCAACATAAACTCTTATCTGTTGTGAATGTTTTAGAAATGAATTCTGAGCAGGAGCTCCCTCTGGTGGTTACAGACAGTACTGAACCATTCAATGAGGAATGGCAATCAGGAATCACAGACTGGCTAGATATAAGGGAGGTTTCCCCCATCATGGTTGCCGGTGATCAATTGTTCTTGTCTCAACGTTGTTTCCTGGTTCACTTGGAAGCTTGCTGAGTCTTGCCTCTTCTCCTGCGCTCAGATAAGATTTTTTCTGTTTTTTGTTTTTGTGCTTGCCATTTGCATATTTCTCTGCATTTCTGTGAGGTTGGCCAGGTTCCCCTCCCCGGGGTGCTTGGGCTCCTCTCGGTTCCTCTGGAGCCACTGTTGTTTGTTCATTTGCCTTTTCCAGTTTTTTCAGTGGCTGCGGCTTAGTTTTGTTACACCAGAGAACTAATTTAGGTGGTAGAGGTCGTGTGATCTCAGGTGTTTTTGCAATTAGTAGCGTTGGCTTTTTTTAGGGTTTTTTTTGGATTGCAGTAAGTAATCTGTCTTTTCTGTCTAGGCAGATTGGGCCCCAGCGTTTGCTCATACTATTTTCTGTCTGTGTCTGTATTTCCTCTTGTCTAACCGCCATTACATGTTTGGGGGCTTCCTATGTTCTTTGGGGATCTGCTCCGGGGCAGATAGCTTTCCTCTTTCTATCTTTAGGTGTAGTTAACCTCTCAGGCTGTGACAAGGCGTCTAGGACCAACGTAGGAACGCTCCACGGCTGCCTTTAGTTGTGGTGGTTAGTCAGGGTACTGCAATCCAGTAGATTCCAACCTCTCTGGTGTATTGCCGTTTTTGCCTGCTCTCTTCAGCTACTAAAACATAACACTTATCATCCCCTGTAAATATTCCCCCTTTTATTGGACGCCCAGGGCCACGGACCGGTTCACTGCTGCCGTGACACATCCCTTTAAGACACTGGCCCGGGAACAAGTATCCCACTGCCCTGGCGGGCGATCCAAAAGCTAATTTAGAAAGATAAAAATTAGGCTGTTTTAGAGCTGAGATTTTGCTGTAAAAAAATAGGCCAGATCGCAGAGAAGTCGCACGCAGTTGCATATGACTTAAATTGGAGTCCATGTCACTTGCAACCAGCGAAAGAAAATCCAACAGGTTTGGAAACATTTGTGACTCTGTGTTGCAGTCGCGGGTCGCTATACGACACCATAGGAAATCATCAGATGCGATGTCACAATGCAACACTGCATTTTCAATGTCTCGTGATATGTAGCGAAGGAGCCATAGCCTTAGGCTGCATTCACACACCTGTTTCCATTTTTACATCTATCAAAAATGGACAGTTTTACCTCATTTTGCTTTACTTTTATATCGTTGTTGCATCCATTTTATTCTCATCCCTTTTTTAAAAACTGAAGGTGGTGAACTGTCCTTGCTTCATTAACCACTAGCATTTAGCAAATGATCAGTTAAAAAAATATTAAACAAAAAATAAAAGACATGTCTGCCATTTTTCATCCATTTTTAACGAATTCCCATAGACTTTAATTCCCAAGCAGAATGAATGAGACTAGGATATGATCTAAGACTCACAGATCAGACACATGGATCCATTTTTAATCTGGATGTATGTAAGGATAATTAAAATTGGATGTGTTAGTACTCAGAAAAGACAAGCTCCAAGCACCTGTCCTTGGATTTAAAGGTGTGATAGAGCCTACCAGAAGTGTGGAGGAGAGGCACCACATTTTGATGTGTGCTATGGTGTTATGGTGCACATGGTGGTAGCCATGGGTGAGTGTCATGAGTCTGACACCCGGTACAGAAAAAACAAGAGTTTTGGATGTGTGTGTATGCTTGCTGGCAACGTTGCTATTGCTATCGTCATATTCAGATCGGTTCCATTCAAATCCTCAGCAGGTCCATTAGACTTCAAAACAATGACTCCAGGCACGTTCTTAAAAACAAGGCAATTTTTATTTGGCAACACACTTAAGTACCGTATTTTTCAGACTATAAGACGCACCGGACCATAAGACGCACCACAAATTTTGGGGTGGAAAATAGCAAAAAAAAAAAGATTTTTATAACATGGGGGTCCCTCTTATCGTCCAAATTTAAGGTATCTTACCTTAGGGCCAGCAGTGCTAGAGCGGGATCACAGGAGGCATGGTCCCTCCCTCAGGAAGCCGGCGGCGGCAGAAGTGGGGCAATGCTGCAGTCACGAGGTATCCCAGCGGTGCAATACTGCGGGTCCAGTGTCGGCGGTGAGGCAGAGCAGAGTGCGTTACATGGAGCAGGGCCCCTTCCTCAGGATACCAGCGGCAGACGTGGCAATGCTGCGGCCCGGTGTCCACAATGAGCAGAGCCGAGAGACACCAGACCCCACAATGCAGACCAGCCGAATGCTGCTATCAAAGCAACCTGGGCTTCCATAACCCTTCAGCAGTGCCACAGGCTGATTGCCTCCATGCCACGCCGCATTGATGCAGTAATTGATGCAAAAGAAGCCGCGACCAAGTATTGAGTGCATTTACTGAATATACATTTCAGTAGGCCAACATTTCGGATTTTAAAATCATTTTTTCAAGCTGGTGTTATAAAGTATTCTAATTTACTGGGATAATAATGACTTTTGTGATATCATTGGCTGTAAGCCATAATCATCAACATTAACAGAAATAAACATGTGAAATAGATCAGACTCTATATAATATGCAGTATGAGTTTCACTTATAGTATTGAAGAACTGAAATAAACTCACTTTTTGTTGATGATTCTAATTTTGCGAGATGCACCTGTACATACACACACAATTATAGTTACATATGTGGAATGAGGGAGCTCTAATGTACTATTTGTACTTACATCTTCCTACTCTTGTTGATGTAAATTAAATCGATGGTACAATGTCAAAAAAATGAAAGAGCACGTTATAAAAGTCACATTTGGCAAAGCAGGATCTTACATGTTCCCATCTTCATGCCAAGTGATAGCGACTTTCCTATCACAACAGGAAATACCAGAAGCATGAACAAAGATGATTTAATATTAAAAAGACGATTTTGCTATGGCAGAGAAAAACCACAGAACCAGGAGGCCAGAAGAAGAAGAAAATCGCATGCTTGAAGCAGCACACAGATGTAGTTAGCAAAATCCACAGAACATTATTACATAGTGTGAACAGACTCTACTGTTAGTTTATGATGTTTACAGGAAAAAAAAAGTGGACCCAAGAGGTAAGGGGGCCCACTTCCACCTCCAAAGCAGCAAGGAGCTTCTGTCATAGCAGAATTTTAGGACTGCAAATGGCCATATACTGTTCTTGCACATGGGCCCTTTTCTGTCTCTTTCCACCGGTGATACAAGCTTTGTCTATAACATCCAGGTATGGACTGGGGCTGAAATTAAGCCCCGGCATTTGAAATCACACAGGCCCATGTTGTCCCCATCCCCATGTTGTCCCCATCCAACATGGTCTTCAATAACAAATTTTGTTTGCAATCAATGGCCCACATCTGTGGAAATATTTTGTAGTATGGCATCACACAGAAAATGTTGATTCTGAAAGGATACAAAAGGTTTTCTGAAAATTCTGTTGGGGTGTACTCATTTATGCTGAGCACTGTATTTAGTTTTGAGATGAGATGTGGACAGGTGGACATGATTACCTTTTACAAGTACTTAAATAGACCATATAAAAAATGTGGTCAAAGGCTGTTAATTACTTTAATCTTTTCTCATAACAAAGATCCTCTTGACCCTTATCAGTTTTGTGTCTCTTATTTGTACCTTTTCTATCTCCAGAGCATCCTATCTATGAACTGGTGCCCAGGACTGAACTGTATTTTCCAGATGAGGCCACATTAATGCTGTGTAAAATTATAGCGTACACCCCGTCCCACGATTTCATTCCTCTTTTAATACATGATAATATCCTGTAGACTGTGAGCCCTTGCGGGCAGGGTCCTCTCTCCTTCTGTACTTGTGTGTGCCTTGTATTGCTCATGTTTACTGTACTTGTCTATATTTGCCCCTCTTCACCTGTAAAGCGCCATGGAATAAATGGCACTATAAAAATGTATAATAATAATAATATCCTACTGGCTTTAGAAGCCGCTGATTGACATTGCATGATATTTTTCAGTCTTTTAACTACAAGAACACCCAGATCCTTCTCTACAAGTGACTCTCCTAGTTTTACGCCTTCAAGAACATATGATGCCTGCATATTATGAAAGCCCAGATGTATAATTGTCACGATTCATTTTTGGATTCGTGGCAGCTCTGGTTCTACTATAATTTAAATGTAGCTTTTTTTTCCATTCAGGCCAGCAAGGGTTAATGTCAGTTTCCTTGCTGGCAGCTGCTGTGTTTCTGGTCAGCTGATGTAGGTGGTGACCACTACAACCATATTTTAAATAGTCACCTGATGCATCAGCTGACTGTTGGTGATAGAGTTTTTCTTTGGAGACCAGCCGATGAGTGTGGACTGTGGAGCTCTGGAGTGCCAGTGTGTCTCAGCAGCTTGAGGTCCTTGTTCTGTGTCCTTTGCTGTGTGGAGCTTTCAGCTCTCAACGCAGGTCCCAAGCTCTCAACGCTAGTCTATGAGAGCCAGAACTTGCCGCAAATGCTCCGATAAAATGAACACAGTGCACAGTATAGGAAAATTACATTGTTGGTCATATGTTATGTTTTAAGTCATGTATTTTAACTGTTGAGGATTCGGGAACCCTGAAGCAGTTGAAAGAAGTGACCTCCATTTCCATTAGCAGGCAGCCTGCTCTCTAAACTTGAAAAGTAGACAGTAAAAGACGCCTCCGAAAAATATCTGAAAGGATGCTGGGAAAGATGTCTCCCAAGATCTCAATCTTCGCATGGCCTCCGATGGCCATTTTCCCGAAGCCCACCACAGAAAAATCAACGGGAAGGGGATTCCGCTCACCGCCAACATTTTATGAAAGCCCAAGGTCCACAGCCTCACACTGCTGGGACACCCCCTTCTCCCAGCATGGGGCCCGCAACATTGCCCCACTCCTGCCGCCGCTGGCCTCCTGCAGCAGCAACCCTGCCTCCTGTGACCTCGTTCCACCACAGCCACTCCCCTGGTAAGGTACAGTAAAATTGGACTATAAGATGCACCATTATTTTATTTAAAGAAAAAAAAAATATATATATAAATCCTCCCCAAAATTTGGGGTGCGCTTTATGGTCCGGTGCGTTTTATAGTCCACAAAATACAGTGTAGATTCTTTTGCAGTGAGATAACGGGATCCTGGAGAGGTAAGTGACTGCTGGAGCTGCACATAAATGAGTGATCATATCATATCTATGAATAAACTCCTTCAATGTAAAGGGAATATCCTGGGGAAAAGGTCAGCACTAATGGGGTTTTGACAATATTTATCAAGGAATAAAAATTATCCTATTAGGGCTCTATGGGGGACATATCACTCCAAGCACTGGCCCTATATTTCTCAGTTCAGAGCACCTGCAGCCATTTTTCTGAACCACTATTCCTATGTTTATGTGCATATTTGAGTCTCTTGTGCTTGCTACTAAGTGTAAGGGATGTTTTTTGTCCTCAATTCTCTATGAAGACCACTTCTGGACAAAAGTCTCCGAACAGTACATTGGTGTAGCTGGGTATCACTTGTTTCTGCCAATACTGAGCTGATGGCACTGCTGGAGATCTTCTGATTTTTAATGGAAGCAAGGTATGTGTTTCATCTGCTGCACCAATTTTCATTTGCATATACGGTCTTCAACAAGTGAATAAGGGTGCATGAGCAGGACTCCTCTGCGACCAGCATTCAGATGACGGAGCTGTGTAGCTCCCCTCCATAACTTAGAATATTTGGCCGGCACCGAGAACGGTTGATCAGAGGGTTTGCAGCACCCCCACCAATCTGATATTGATGACCCATCTTAAGGAAAGGCCATCAATATAAAAGTATTGGACGACCCCTTTAACCCAAATTGAGACTATACAGGGGCAATACCATACCATATACCAAAAGTCAGCATTAGAAGAAAGGCAAAATTGACACTATGTAAGGGCCTGCCGTTTTGTGTAAACGTAAAGGGGATAGATAGATTTTATAAATAATATGAAACTTGATAAGCTTATTATTAACGGCTGGCGAGATCACAAGATGTGATCACAATGAAGAAATTCGGTCTCTCCAGCTCACCTCCACTGGAATTAGGGCACTTCAGGATTGATTTATCTTTTGTTGTTGTAAATATATAAGATATCTAAATGTAATTTCAGTATTTCTACAG
>VIAB01022375.1:26232-41007 GCA_009801035.1 Oophaga pumilio
GAGTCCCAGCTCAGAAGCCGCCTCCAGCATATTCACAACAAGTATGCTTGAGAGATAACCTCAAACTTTTAGAACCAGTGTTCTTACATATTAATGATCATTTTCGTTCTTCCTCTTTAGTTTTAAGAAATTCATTATTGTTTCTGAAACACTGAATCAATACATGATCCATTTGACCGCATTGTAGACAGAAACGAGCAGGTGATTCAATTATAATGCCCTCCTTGGACTCTCTGCAGATGCCAATTTGCATCAGTTCTCAAACCTCAATAGGATGAGATCGAGAAGTCACAAAAACATCCTCAAATGTTTGTTTTCTGATCCTTAAGACATCTGTCCAAATGTAATGCCACTGACTTTCTCTCATCCAGGAACAACGGGGAGGGACTGTAAACCATCATATATCGTATATGGCTAGAAAGATCCTGGCAAAATTGACTGCAGAGAGCTGGGTCACGCCAAGAGGTTTCTACTGCCTAGTGTGTGAGCGAGAACAGTAGTTCTCCACAATCCATGAACCAACCTGTGGATCATTGATTCAGCAACAGCAACTTTATGGGGGTCATTATAAGTAAGCCCCAGAGCAGAGAAAGAAGCATCAACTGAGAAAAGCAAGGGAAAATCCAAGGAGAGCCATGACTGGATGAGCACCTGACTCATTAGAGCACTTGATTGTGTGATTAGGCTTGGCTCCCAATGGACACCAGGTGCTACTCCAGGACAGACTATAGACACATGGTAGCTGACCCCCAAGGGACAGGTAGCTGGAAGACCTAGTGGGAGAATACAGCTGATACAGGCAGGAACACAGGCACCAAAGATGCAGATGGGTCCAGCTGATATATAGACTGGCATGGCAGGTGCAGTTGGTTCCAGCTGCAATACAGACTTAGCAGGCATGTACAAGCAAGGACAAACTGGATCAACACAAGAACCAGCAGGTAGGGCTAGAGACAGGCAGACTCTAGTGGAACTAGCAGGTACTAATGGACAGGGATTTGGAACAACTAACAATGTTGCAAAGGCACCTCCATGCAAGTGGAGGAGCCTTAAATAATAAATGTCTTCCAGCAATTGGCTGGGGACACTTCAGGATGGCAGTCGCGACCTCTGTAAGAAGGGAGCGCCCCAAGTACATTGCCCGGGTATCTGCGCACAGTGCGCAGACCCTGAGCGGTGATCGAAGAGGAAGGAGGAGGAAGTGGGAGATGGCGCCACGGCGGTGAGTGACTCGGCATCCTTGCAGGGGGAGAGGGGATGCGTGCAAGGACGCCTGCGCTACATTGCACAGTGTAAATTATCTTCAAAGGTGAAAGTGTCCTGAAAAAGGATAGATGCCAGAGTGAGTAAAGAAAACTGCGAATTACAAAATAAAGTATAGATTATATGCCGTTTACTTCCTAAAAAGAAATAGGTGCAGAGTAAAGAACAGAAACAGCAAGGAGATAAACCCTAGCTAGAATTTCACTGACTAACTTTAACCTACAGCAACATGACTGAACATCCACATGAAACTATCACCAGCAGGAGATGCCAGCAAGTGGAAAGAATATAAAGCCGCACCCAAAAGGTGATAAGGCAGACAAATGAAAACACCTGTAGCATGCTAAACTGACTACAGCCTGAATAACAGTACCTAAACAAATGTAGAAAAGGTGCATCTGCTGTGCCTCAGTGGACAGAGAAGCCAGCAACAAAACACAGCTCAGTATCTCTCAGGGAAAACAAAAGAAATTACATATGTTGGTATAAGTGCGCTGTGTAGGTGCACATTCACACTGTAGCCATTTAACATACATATCCTAGGAGAAAAACAAAATGAGCAAATATACTGCAGTAAGTAAATAAATGTATAATAATATATGTAAATAACATAGGGTACTTAGCAGACACTATTTTGATCAAAAAAAGTGTAAAATCCATTCCACTGTGACAAGGTGTACCCAATCAGGATGGTCCCTAAGTCTGGGCTCTTCTAAGCAGCTGCCTAGCAGTCTGAAATGGAAAAGGCTATAAAATGCAGGAAAAGGTTATAAAAAGATAGCAAAGTATTTTCAAGTTGCCCTTTCCTCAGTTTGAAATGTAATTAAGAAAAGGCAGTTAATAGGAACACTGGAGATCAAGATAAGGTCTGGAAGACCAAGCACAATTTCAGTGAGAGCGGCTTGTAGGATGGCTAGAGTGCCAGATCAGAACTCTTAATTGACTGCAAAAGACATTCAAATACATTTAGCAGACTCTGGAGTTGTGGTACATTGTTCTATTGTTCAGAGACATCTGCACAAATATGGCTTTCATGGAAGAGTCATCATCATAAGAAAACCTCTCCTGTGTCCTCACTATAACATTCTGCAATAGAAGTATGCAAAAGAACATCTAAACAAGCCTGATGCATTTTGTAAACAAGTCCTGTAGACCAATAAAGTGAAAATAAAACTCTTTGGCAACAATCATCAATGTAATGTGTGAAGAAAAAAAGGCACAGAATTTCAGGAAAAGAACATCTTGCCAACCATTAAGCATGGGGATGGATCAATCATGCCTTGGGGTTGTATTGCAGCCAATGGCATGGGGAACATATTCACGAGAAGAGGTAAGAATTAATTCAATAAAATTCCAACAAATTATTGTTGGGCTCTCCATGCATGTGTTGTGACTGTCACACAGCTGCGACACATGCAGCTGCGGCGCCCAACAGCTGATTATCGGGAGTGCACCAGGTATCCTGGTTCCGGATGCAGCTATTTGGTAAGCGCTATAGCTATTCGGATAAGGAGTTATCGGAAGCTATTCGCTCATCCCTATTATTTACATGTACTATCACTATTTACTTATTTCCTTACTGCAGCTCATTTGCTCATTTTGTTTTTATTTCAGGTAGTGTCTCTTAGGAACAGCACAGCAATGTCTCCAGGCTTTGCAGGCTCACTGTGAAGATGCTGCTGTAAAGTTTAATTATATAAATTCTTAACTTTTCTTGGAGTGTGATCTTTATTAGGATTCAAACACACAACCTCTAGAATGGCAGGCAGCAGCTTTATCAGTGAGTAACAGGCTGGCAAGGATAGGAGAATTTTCTGTGCTTGAATATGTAAAAGGTATACCGGTACTTCTGCTTTACAGGCACATTGTGCTGGTATATAGAGATACATCTCTATATAGCTATACATCTCTGTGTAGATATACATTAATGGTAAAGTAAAAGTCACTGGGTTTTTTCCTATAAAATTTCTAAAAAGCCATGAAAAACAATTACAATAGTGACATTTCAGAGAGGAATGTTGAGGAGGCGGGCTGAAGGTAGAGAGGAACACTGAGGAGACAACCTGATAGCAGAGATGACACTGAAGAGACGGCCGGAAGGCAGAGAGGAACAATGAGGAGACATTCTGAGGGCAGAGACGAATGATGAGGAGACGGCTTGAGGGCAGAGAGGAACGCTGAGGAAATGGTTTGAGGGCAGAAAGGAACAGTGAGGAGATGGCCTGACGTCTAAGAGGAACACTGAGATGGCCTGAAGGCAGAGAGGAACGCTGCGGCAAAGGCCTGAGAGTGCAGAGAAATGCTGAGTAGGAGGCCTGAAGGTAGAGAGGAATACTGAGAAGACAGATAGGACACAGAGGAGATGGTCTGTAGGCAGAAAGAAAAACCTGAGGAGAAGGCCTGAGGCAGAGAGGAATGCTAAGGACACAGCCTGAAGCCAGGGAGGAGCGCTGAGGAGACAGCCTGAGGGCTGAGAGAAACACTGAGGAGATGGCCTGAGGACAGAAAGGAACAGCATGGAGATGGTCTGAGGGCAGAAAAGAACAGTGAAGAGATGGCCTGAGGTCTGAGAAGAACATTGAGGAGACAGCTTCAGGGCAGAGAGAAACAGTGAGGAGAAGGCCTGAGAGCAGAAAGGAACACTGAGGAGACGCTACATGCGCCATATAATGGCCTTACACAGTCTTACACACGGTATAATGGCCCACACACAGCCCTCCACAAAGTAAAATGACCTCAAAATATAATGACCTCCACAGCCCTCCACACTGTTTAATGACCCAAATAGTCGTCCACACAGTATAATGTCCCTCATAAAGTATAACGTACCTCACACAGTATAATAGCCTCCACACAGTATAATGGCCCCCAAAGCCGTCCACACAGTATAATGGCCCCACACAGTGTAGGCAGAGACTTTGTAGTCACTGTCACTGGGTGGGGAGAAGCCGCCGGGGACTCGCCTGTATGCAGAGATTATCTTTATATCTTGGACATGAGTTTTTCATCGGGCTACAAACAATGAGTCGTACTTGTGGTGGCTTTAAATAGGCTTTTTTATATTTGATCATTTCTTTAACTGGAATGCTTATATCCCAGCACCTGGTGATCACATGATCACTAACATGGGAGGAGGAAATGCTTCTTAAATTGTGTTCACAGCATTTGGTCAGCACTTTTTATACAGCGATCAAGAAGGCAGAGACAGTAATAAACCATCACTGCCTTCTCTAAAGACTCCAATACATGGTAGATAACTGTCGGCCGGAGGTGGCGTCTTATCTCGGGAAGAACAAAAGGATCATTAGTTTGAAACCGAACATGCCGGACCGATATCTCCCCCTCGATTTTCATCAGTCAGGGGCACCCATACACATTAGTCTGTCAGATGATCCCGTTGATATCAGCTGGTTTGGCCAATGTTACCCTAATTTGTGTAGAGGGCGTAAGGGGCTGTCTGGAAGCTGATTCCCTGCTTCTACAGCTGCTGACTCTGCAGTAACATTTTACATGTCATTACATAGTCGTATCGTATGCAGAGCAGTCCGAGTCTTTGAGTCGTTGGGAGGTCTCCAAGTAGGTAAAAATTCTATTTAACATAAAAACACGATTCATACAATAGTTAATTTTCTAATGACGTATTTCCATTTTTCCATTTCAGTGGTATAAAGACCACCATTAGATGCCATCGGGGGATGTGCTGAATACGCTTTTTATATGTTAACTTACGCATGACCAACACATTAGGACCAGAGACGTGTGCATAAACCTCCGGCGTCTTCCCCTCTCTGAAATGGTTCATTTATACTCACTACATCTTAGCAACCATGTTATTGTGTAACTGAAGGAAGTCATTATGTGACTTGCCAGATCTGAGCAGAGTCCAAAGGCAAGCATAATTTATTCTAAGTCTAGTGAAACATATTTTTTGCAAATGAATGTCCGTCATGTCACATGTCCTATTCTGCTGCTACTGGAGCGGCCTGCACAGTGACAACAAGCCTGCTGTTCCTGCAAATAACATGTGACTTACCCCGAAGGGATGAAGTCTTATATCAAGATTGTGATCAGGTTCTGGGTGATTGAGACTCATACAGAGCTGTGGTGTTGGGTCACCATCTGCCTGGATCCCCCGAGGCCAGTCTACTACAAATCACATTATTACAGCTAAGAGCTGGTTATTACATCTGACTAAAAGCTTGTGATTTACAGACAGGCCGCACAGAGCAGATGTAAAAAGTCTCCGCTGAAGAGTCAGATATGGTGCACCATGATATAGCCATAGCGGGCACAGAGGATGTAGTCACACCTGTCGCCCTATGTCTAGTGTAGGTGTACTGTGTGTGGAAGCAATGGCGTAGCAGAGATGTACAATACTCCATTTTTTTTTAAACTCGTATTACTAAACATTACAATAAAAACACAAGTATGGGGATGTGAAGTTTGTAAGACAAGAAGAATATTTCCTTCGGTTTTGTCAAATAAACACATAAGTAATACCAATTTGTCAATTACTGTATATGTCGAGGACATGTATGATTAGTCAAATAGCAGAATACAAAGTGGCAGCTTAAAAAATCCATATCCCAACACCTCGTTTAGTGTTCAGGCAAGACTCCAGCACTTGAGGAGGATAAGCAGCCAGAGGAGAGGAACATCACGTTCTCCAAACCTTAGAAAACTTCTGCAGGCAACTTCTGTTTTAGAAACACTGTGGGGCAGATTCATCAAATTGTTACACCAGATTTCTGGAGTAAAACATTTTGAAAAGTCAAAATATTTTTACGCAAAGTCGCTCCAAAATTTTATGACTTTTGGTGTTTTGATGCCAACCCTGACCATCTCTGCCAAAGTGGGTGGAGCATGGATGGGGTGTGGTGGCGCGTGCGCTGCCAGGTCCATCGGCCAGAAATCTTGTGCCACTCCCTGACTATAGTAAAAGGACATGTAAGGCGCATGCCACTGAGAATATGCCCCAATATTACACACCAGTCCCGGGTTTGAGCCTCCCAAGACACACACCTGTATATTGGTATTAAAACTTTTAGTTTTTCTGTGCACAGCTCCTTGTCTGTGGTCTCACAGACATCTCCAGTCTTCCATACCTCTGCTGCCTGCTTGCAGATTCCAGTACCTCTGCTACCCATCTCCTGCATTCCTCAACTGCCTGCTGCACTGACATCCTTGGCCTTTGTGCCCACCGAGAGCTTGGACTTTAAGGATCCACCTCACCCAGTGAGCCTCGTATCCAAATTCATTAAGTGGCATGCGCCTCTTAATGAATTTGGGGCATCATAGAATCAAAGAATATTAGGGTTGGAAGGGACCTCCATGGTCATCATGTCCAACCCCCTGCCCAATGCAGGATTCACTAAACCATCTCAGGAAGATGTCTGTCCAGCCTTTGTTTGAAGACTTCCATTGAAGAACTCACCCCCTATCGTGGCAGCCTGTTCTACTCATTGATCAACCTCACTGTCAAAAAGTTTTCTCTAATATCTAATCTGTATCTTCTCCCTTTCAGTTTCATTCCATTGCTTCTCGTGTTTCCATGTGCATATGAGAATAATCATGATCCCTCTACACTGTGACAGCCCTTGAGATATTTGTAGACCGCTATAAAGTTTACTCTTAACCTTCTTTTTTACAAGCTAAACATTCCAAGATCCTTTAACCGTTCCTCGTAGGACATACTTTGCAGTCCGCTCACCATACATGTCGCTCTTCTCTGAACTTGCTCCTGTTTTTCGATGTCCTACTCCACCACGGCCCTTCACTAAGACTGTCATCTACAACACCAGTCTTAATCAATTGGCTACTATGGGACCAATTCAATAAGACTAGCATTGTTGATGTCAGTCTTAATGATGGGGCGTAGTGGAGTCAGAGGAGCCCGATAGGAGGAGCAAGACACTTAATGAATCAAGCACAACTTACAAGTGGTGTGCACCTCGCCAGAAATCATATTACAGTCAGGGAGAGGAGCAAAATTTCTGATGTTAGGTATGCCACATCTATTAATGAATTAGACAGCCCTATCCTAATTCATCGCTGCTCATTTTGGCTGAACTGGTTTGGACAGGCGTAAAAAGACCCACAATTGCAAAATTTTTGTACACTTTCATGTTTCGCCAAAATTTTGTGATTTTACAAAGTGTGATGCTCACCTTGTGAAGTGGACCCACTGAAACCCAGGTCCAGAAGAGTCCACAGACCCCAGTTATTGATGAAGCTGGCAGGATGGCATGTGGGAAGCGTGGACATGGAACACTCAGGAATTTTGGGAGCAAGAGGACGGATGAAGTAGAAGTCAGCAGTGAATGAAGCAAGTTAAAGCAGGTATGTGTGAATAATGGAGATGACGTAACTGAGCCTTGGCGGGCAACCTGCAAAACCTGATGTGGAGCACAGCAGGAAGAAGCGGATCGATGTGAAGGAAGCAGAGCCCAGGATACCCGGGACAGGTGTATAACATAAGGTATTTTACGCTAGTAATCACTTTGTTGTATTTTCCACTATGTTCTCATATGGTATGACTGCATTTGCCAAATTTTTCCATTGACCAAACGATGGATGTTTATCTCCCATCCACCTCTGTGCAATTGCTTTAAATGCAAGGAATGAAGTCTCCCATAAGAAAATGTAGGTATGGTGGGACCATACAGATTCTTCTAAAAGGCCCATCAAGCAAATCACTGGTGTGTGTGGGATATTAGCCTGTGAGACATCCTTTACGATTACCAAACAGTTCTTCCAAAAATGATTGAATCCAAAGGCACCCCCAAGCTATGAGTCAAAAGTTAGCACCAGGTAAGAAATTTGTCATGAGACAGTCCACCTCCCTGTAGTCTTTTTGGAAATTTATACAGTGCTCAGCATAAATGAGTACAGTCCCTTTGAAAGACAATATTTTAATCAATAGCTCACTGAGCACAAGAACAATTTCCAGAATTTTTATAAGACCGAGTTTCATAGAACATTTCTTATTCCCCATAACATGAAAGGAAGGTTAACACTAACTTTCATTACAAAATCTTCAGTTTTACTCAAATTAGTTGATGCAAAAATTAATACAACCCACATCAAAAACTATTACATCTAGTATTTTGCATGACCTACATGCTTTTTAAAAGACAGCTCCAACTATGCATGGAATGAACAAGTTGTCAAAATATTGTGACATCTATCATTTTTCATTCTTCAAGAACAACCTCTTTTATGGCCTGGATGCTGGATGGAGAGTGATATCCATCTTGTCTCCTCAGAATTCTCCATAGGTGTTCAATTGGTCTTCGATTAGGAGACATACGGCCAAGTATGGATGAATTACTTTTACCTTTTACTCTGTTCTTCAGAAATACAGCAATGGCATTAAATGTGTGTTTTGGATCATTATCATGTTGGAAAAGTGCCGGTTTACCAAGGACACAAAGTGATGTCAGCATCTTCTCTTTCAATGTAGAGCAGTACATCTGTGAATTCATGATACCATCAATGAAATGTAGCTTCCCGACACCAGCAGCACTCATGCAGCCCCACATAAGGACAGAGCCACCACCATGCTTTACTGTGGGCACCATGCATTTTTCTAAATGCATGTTTAATTTGTTATGGGTTAAAAAATGTTCCATGAAACTCAGTCTTGTCAAAAGTTTGGAAAATGTTCTTTTAGTCAGTGATATATTTTTTATAAATTTATTTTTCAAAGACGGTGTACTGATTTAAGTTGAGCACTTTAACAGTGGTGTAGAAAGTAAAGTTATATCAACTTGTAATTCACTGCAGGAGAGACATGTAATGAAGAATCGAGGGCTTCTTCGCAGCCCTCTGCATTCAAGTGCGGGATCTGCATCCTACACTTCAACTCTACAGTTGTACAGAATCAATTTTTGCATTCAGTAGGTAAATGAGTGAAGATATATAGTCTTTAGGTCATTGAAAATTCAGTGCCCCTATTAGTGGGAAATATGAGATTGGGAAATTTTCTATGTAACTATCTATAGAAAAATGACCTGGGTAAGTTAAGATATTCCTGAATGTCAAAATTACATTTTTTTTAGGACGTGGCAAGGGCTGGGTTTACGAGCAGTCAAAGCAATGGGTGGAACTGGCGGATTACAAATCTCCACCCTGGGGCGTGGTATGGCAGATATAAGGAAGTCCAGCTGTATCATTATTGCACAGTGAGTGGAGGTAAGAAGGCCTCCAGTGTTATGTCTCCAGACTAAGCTGGTATACTGGATGCTATCCAACCTGAGTGTCCTAGACTATCACTAAAGTGCTGTTATTTGGACAGTTTACCTTGTTTTGCCTGCACTGAAAGGCTGTTTATTTCCTTAGCTTGTGGCTTGATTTATGGAGTCTTAATAAAGCCTGGAGGTTTTACTTAAACCGCTTCTCATGCCTACCTCAAATGCAACCAAGTGAGTAGAAACTTTACAGTTGGTGCAGAAGTATGAGCATGAATCCTGAGGGGCACGTGTGACTACTGCAGAGAAACTGCATGTCCTCGGTAAAAGCGACTGCAGGAGCGAAAGACAACATCGAGAAGCTGAAAAAACAACTAATCTCCAACAGCTACAGATATGGCAGCAGTAGCATCAACAGCAGAACAGACAGCAGATGGAACTCCTACCCAAGGCGATCCATGGCCGGGCAACCACCCCAACCCCAAGTCAAGGTGATGATTCACACGTGAGAAACGTTCTTGACGTTGTTCAAAAGGGTGGCAGAACGGGAGAAATTGCCTCCGGAACAGTGGGCAGATGTTCTGGCGCCATATCTAATGGAGGAACCGCAGAATGCCTATTATGACCTGGCTTTTCAGGATGCAAAAGAGTACGTCAAGTTGAAAATGGAGATCTTGGAGTGCTTAGGAGAGATTCTGACTGTCAGTCACCACTGGGCCTATCACGGTGAAAAAACTCCCCGGTCCCAAATGTTTAGCCTCCTACATCTGGTTCAAAAGTGTCTGCAACCGGAATCTACTTGCCCACCGCAGATGGTAGAGAGGATCATAATGGACAGGTTCATACACTCCCTTCTGAGGCTGGTTCAGTCTTGGGTTGCTCAAGGAGAGCCTCGGAATGCCGATGACCTGGTGGGTCTGATGGAAAAGTACCAGACGGTCAAGAGTTCCTTGGGGAAGGTAGGGATCTTAACATTTCTATACTGAGGTACCCTAAGGGGGACTGACACCCAAAATAAGGGAATTAGATGCACATTTGTGTGGTGTCAAACGGCCCAGGGGGGATCTGAGTTGTTGCTAAAGGCCCCATTAAATAACGTGATTTGTTGGAGGGGTCACGCCCTGGGTCACATAGCCGCCAGTGTTCCCATGACCACCGAGCCAATAAACTACAGCATTGGTCAGTGCTGCTCATATTATGTATATTCTGCCTCTAGTGTTGACCTTCAACCCGGTGAGTGGCCCCAGGCATGTCACGTAATAGTGATCGGAATGCCTTTATCTGATCACTGCAGTTCCCCCAAAAAAGCTGTAACAAGCGATCAAAAGGTCACATCTATCCCAAAATAGTACTAATAAAAATGTCGTCTTGCTCAGCAAGAAGTAAACTATCACACAGCTCCAAAAATAAAAATGTTCCGGGTCTTGGAAAATGGCGACACAACTCCAAAAATTTTTTTTAAAAAAACTTAGGATTTTTTTTCACCACTAAAATAATAAAATAACTGGACATGTTTGGTATCGCCGTAATCGTATTGATGAGGATAATCATATTTCATGGTCATTTTTACCACAAAATGTACACCATAAAAACAATTCCGAAAAAACAATGTCAGAATGGTGTTTTTTTTCCACAATTTCATCGCTCTTGAAATTTTTTTCCCGTTTTCGGGTACACTATGTGGTAAAAATAATGGTGTAATTCAAAAGTACAACTCATCCCACTAAAATCAAGCCCTTATATGTCTATGTGGACAGAAAAATAAGAGTTATTGCTCTGGAAAGAATGGGAGGTGAAAACGGAAATGCAAAAACGGAAATTGGCTGTGGGGTGAAGGGGTTAATTTTCTTTTAGGCATTTGACCTTCAGGTTGCAAATCTTATGCTAGAGGCCACATAATGAATACTCGATCTGGCACTGGAGGGGAATCCTGACAGTATGCATAATGCCAATCTGCAGCCACACAGAGAGACTGCAGACATTTCTAAATTATTCTCTCTGTATGAATACTGTATGTAACAGTGGAGCATGCTAAAATATTCTTTGTATAAGCGGTGAAAAGGTAAATTCAGTTGAAAGTAAAGGATTACACCCACTCATGACTCCATACTATGTATTGGTTACTATATGGATATAATACATGGAGTATTTTATGTGTCTTATATGGACACAATAGGTGGAGTGTTTTGTGCGCTGTTAGAAGCCCTCGGGATGAGGAATACTCGTTCTATTGGTAACTTGTCTTGAGTTTGCACAGCTGGAGTCTTGCAGAATTACTCACCTTTCAGCACGGACCTGCTAAGAGGGTTGAAAGGCAACCAGAAAGAACAAGAAGGCTTTGCATGGCCAAGATTAAACAATTGTAACAATATAATAAAACAATACGGCCAGATCCCACACAACAGCAAACTCCGTGAAGAATTGCAAGCACTGTATATCTGGATGTACGTAGATCTTCTTACTATGCTGCCATAACTAGTAATGTAAGTAAGATAGCCGCTGGACTCATTATTGATGGGAGATATGTATCACGAAGGTGGTTGTCCTCATAGATGTAAACCCGAATCACGTAGCTGCCCATGGTCCCATGACTACCGAGCCAATGGACTGCAGCATAGGACAGTGCTGCTCGTATTATGCATATCCTTCTTGAAGTGTTGACCCTCAACCCGGAGAGGGACTGCAGAAATGTCTCGTATCAGTGAACGGAGTGCCATTAACTGGTCTGTTGGACTCGGGAACTTTGGTAACCCTAGTGAGGGCCACACGTCCTCATCAGCTGATTCCTGGGAAGATGGTGGGCGTCCACTGTATCATCCATGGGGATGCTAAAGATTACACCGTGGCAGAGTTGTCACAGACACAAACTGTGTCCCATGAGGTTGGAGTAGACAAGGACCTATTACACCCTGTTATAATAAAGCAGGACATTGCCTTGTCTTGGGACTTGTGGGGGAAACTGAGGTTACCAGGTTACCCAGACAACAGCCAGGTCACCCTTAAAGAAACCTCAAATCCTCAAGAGGGCATCAGTACAGCCTGGTGGTCCAGGATTATGTGACAAAGTACCCAGAGGCGGTACCATTAAGAAATTCCTCTGCTAAGAGTATAGGCCTAGAGCTGGTCCATATCTTTTCCTGAACGGGACTGCCAAAAGAGATCCTGATGGACCAAGGAATTCCATTCATGTCAAAAGTCATGAGAGAGTTGTGCAAAGCCCTGCAATCACACAACTTGGAGGCTATGCTAAAGAAGGTAGTAGAAAAGGACAGCCAAGACTGGGACTCTTTACAGCCATATATGTTATTCTCCCTCAGAGAAGTTCCCCAGGCCTCTACGGTGTTTTCTCCATTTTAGATTTTGTATGGCTGACACCTGGATATAGAGACGGAGACCTAGGAATCAGAGGCTACACCCTACAGGAGCATAATCAAGCATGTGGCCCAATTTCAAGAAAGAATTGCTGAAGTGATGTCCATCATGAGAGAGCACCTCCTCCAGGCCCAAGAAGCACAATCAAGGGTGTACAATCGATTGGTCAAGGACGAGACAGTTTAGCCCTGGGGATCAGGTACTAGCACTGGTATCCACTGTGGAGAGTAAATTTCTGGCCAAGTGACAGGGCTCCTATGAAGTGATCAAAAACGTTGGCGAATTCAACCAACCAGGAAGGAGGAAACCCTTCCAGGTGTACCACGTCACCCTGATCAAGCCATGGCGAGATAGGGAGCCAGTGGAAACTCTGCGTTGTGAAAGATGTCGTGGTGGCAGGCACCGAGAATTGCTTAATCAGAGCAGAGACCTGTTTTCAGAGTTGCCAGGCTGTACTTATGTCATAGAACACTAAGTCCTCATGGAGCCTCATGTGTTGGGTGAATTTGAATCCATATTGCATTCCCAAAGCTCGCCGAGAAGTAAGCAGCAAGTCTAGTCAGATAGTTTTGTTTGAGAATGGCAGTTCTGCAATGACTGCCAGAAGCTGAATGAACTTTCTAAATTTAATACATATCCCATGCCCCGTGTCAACAAGCTCAATAAAAGGCTAGGGCCATTACTACTCCGGACCTCACGAAAGGGTATTGGCAGATTCCCCAATCCAAAGATGCCAAGGAAAAGACATCCTTTACAATGCTAGATGGTTGGTTGCCATTTGACTTGCAAAAAGCTCCAGCCACCTTTCAGAGAGCCATGGACCGAATTCTATCTCCCCACAAGAAGTATGCATCAGTTTACCTGGATGATATTGTGATATTTAGCCAGGATTGGGTAAGTATTTTAGGCAAAGTCCAGGCAATATTTGATGCATTAAGGAAGTTGGGGTTTTCCTTCAACACAAAGAAATTTGCCATGGGGATGGAAGAAATCAAGTACTTAGGCTAAAGGTACTGCCACACTAAACAATCCCGCTAGCGATCACGATAACGACGCATACTAATGCGATCGCTAGCGGGATTGTTTCTATATCGCTAGTAGCAGCCTAATTTAGCGATGTCGTTAAGGACGCTATCGCGGTTAGCGATCTCCTTAACGACTTTAGCGGTACAAAAGTACCGCTAAATCGCTAACAAAAGGTGCTACACTCAGCGATATATACTTACCAGCGGGGCGCCGACGATAAAAATAGGGTCCGGAACGATGAGAACGACGAGCGAGATCACAGCAGGATCTCAGCAGGGGCCACGTCGCTGGTAGATGCCGCACACAACAACATCGCTAACGGGATCGCTAAATAGTGACGTTTTTTAGCGATCCTGTTAGCGATGTTGTTTAGTGTGGCAGTACCTTAAGTTGTTGGCAAGAGTGAGATCAAGCCCCAAGTGAATAAGGTTGACGTAATCCAGAATTGGCCACAACCACTGTCAAAGAAGCAGCTCAGAGTGTTTCAGGGTATCATGGGCTACTACCGTCGGTTCATCCCTAATTTTGCCATGATAGCGGCACCTCTGACTGACATCCTTAACGGTACGAAGTCGACTATGGCCAAGTTGTCTCCAGAAGTAGACACAGTATTCCAGGAACTGAAACTAGCCCTGTGTAAACAACTAGTGATAGTGGCTCCGGACTCTTCTGAGTTTATTGTCCAGACGGAAGCATCTGATGTTGGATTAGGTACCGTCTTGTCTCAGGAAATAAATGGCGAAGAACATCCAATAATGTACTTGAGTCAGAGATTGTCTTTCTGCAAGAAGAACTACTCCATTGTAGAGTGTTTGGCCATCAAGTGGGCGTTGGACACTTTAAGATACTACCTATTAGGCAGGAAGTTCAGGTTAGGGTCAGAACATGCCCTTCAAGTGGATGCGGGAAAAGAAGGGGAATACCG
>VIAB01022377.1:23521-35638 GCA_009801035.1 Oophaga pumilio
GCTCTGTGACTTTAAGAGTCCCTCCTTCATAAATGAAGCAAGCTAGCGTTGTTATATGTTACAATGACATTTCCCAGTGAACGCATTTGTTTTGGTTGAAAGCAATATTAAAGTTGAAAAACGCTTCAAAAACGCTGCGTCTGAACATAGCCCAAGTGGTGGAGGAACATTTTGGACTGGGATTAATTATTTTGCCTTATATGCATATCATTAACCTGGAAAGGACGTACCTTTACATATTTCCCAGCAAAATCCCTTTTGGTTTCTTTTTGGTATGTTTTTTGGTGCACCGGTAAAAATGGCATGAAACTCTGACAACATTGTTTAAAGCTGTGAACTAGGAGTCAGGAATGCTTCCAAGGGCGATCCCCATGATTTCCCCGTGTCAATTGAGCAGTGTTTCCAACATTTTCAGACGTTTTTAGACTTTGAAAGGACGCCCGGGGTGGATTGCCGCAAAAATACTCTGGTCTCCCATAGACTTACATTGGGCTCGTTGTTCTGTCCGAGTACCCAAGTATTCCAATCTGCTTGACCCGAACAATGAGCACCCGAGCATTTTAGTGCTCGCTCACCACTAATTGTTACCCTTTTGGTCATCAGTGTAATTATAATAAGTTCATATATATAGTGCCATCATATTCCGCAGCACTTTGCAATTAAGCGAGGACATGTACAGACTACAGACAATAAAGACAATGCATAATAACACATAGTACAACAGTTACAGGAGGAGTGTGGGACTTGCTCACAAACTTACAATCTAAATGGGGGGTACAAAAGATAAAAAGTGCTTGTCATGTATGGTTCAGCAATCATTATAATAAATAGGGCATTTTAAATAAATTTCTAATGATTTTTCAGCAGCTAGGATCTGTCTAAGTACAGTTATCAAGAGATATTGGGTTCATGGAGGATATGGAGATAGATGAATAGGAGGGACCAAATTCTGAGAAAATCTAGAAAGAGGAAATAGGAAAGACATTTATTAGCGAAGAGAGCTAATAGACTTGTCTAAAGAGTAGAGATGAGCGAATATTTCAATGTTCAGTTCGGTTTACGATTGCCGATTTGCAACATTCGCCAATTTATTCATCGAATATTCGCCGAACATAGCCGAACGCCATTGGAGTCAATGGGAGGCAAAAATAAAAGCATATAAAATACCTTCAAACATTCCCAAAAGCTGCTAAAACATATAAAATTAGGGGCAGACACCAGGAGAGTGGCCTCAATTCACCCACAATGCAAATTTTATAATGGCACAGGAGCAATCAGCCATGCATGAGGTGTCTGGGCCAGCATTTACAGCTTTGAATTAAACTTCAAATTAAAAAGAGGTGGATGAGTGGTCAGTGTTGGGCCTTCTGTGCTGGAAGCCCTGATACTACATGCAACATCTGAACCTGCTTTGATGCTCAGCCACACACAGGAAGCACAAATATCTGTTTCGTAGACTACTATTGTCAGAAAAAGCTAAGGATAGTTACACGGGTAATTGACTCAAAGAGTGTGAAGGCCTGCCGGTCACAGAGGCCTACTGCTGCAGGCAATACACATGAAATAGACCCAACCAGGAGTCTACACATTTCCAAAAATTACTGGCAGACACAATGAAAGTGGCATCAATTGCAATAGAGTAGAACTAGTATAATAGGGACCAATACCTCTTCCACTACAGCCAACCAAGCATATTGAGAATGTGCCTTAGCCCTCGAAAAGCTTGGAGGGGCGTAACTAGGTGACAGCAGGCAAAAATTGCGACTTAAGGAGGGACAAGGAGGTGGAACCAGGTGCTTTTCCAGGGCTGACCTACAGAGAGTGGCAACTGAAGCCCTAAAGCAGGTAGGCTGCTACGGCCTGAAGGAGGGATGAAGCATGCAAGCAGGCACTGTAGGGACACTTGAACCACGGATGCAGATGGGACCGGCTGAGGAACAGAAAAACACTGGCAGGTGTGGGCTGGACCAAGTGTTAGACAGATGGTCACTGGAAGGTGCGATCTGGACCGACTGATAGACAGAAGAGCACAGACAGGTACGAGTGTAGACAAGCAGATGGGCAGACCTGGGGAACCTGAAAACTAGCAAACATGCAAGGCAAACTAAAAAATATATTGGATGAGGAGCCTTAAATAGCCTTAAATAGAAGTGTTGCCCAGCTTTTGACTGGGAACACCTTAGGGTGACATGAAATAAGAGGGAGGGAGTGCGTGCAAAATAAGCATAGTGCTCAGGCTTACAACTGAACCTTTGGAACCCTGACACATAAGGGCCAAGATGAGTAGGTGGTGTGAGTGTGAGACATTGAATGTCCTGTCTGTTAGGTATGAGGTGATGAAACAAAGGGCCAAGTCTGTAATGCCAAGAGATCAGAAAGTCTGTAGTAAGAGTGAATGGTCCACTGTGTCAAAGGCAGATGCCAGGTCCAGGAGAAGGAGGAGGACAAACTAGCATCGCTTTCATTTGGTGGTTAACAGGTCATTGATGACTTTAGTTAGGGCAGTTTCAGGGAATAGTGAGGTCGGAAGCCATATTGTAAGCGGTCAAAGAGGGAGCAAGAGGATAAGTGGGAGGACAGTTCAAAATGGACGTGTTGTTACAGTAGTTTGGAAGCATAGAGGCGAAGTTACATGGGGCGATAGCTAGACACAGAGGAAGGGTCAAGGGAGGGCTTTTTGAGGTTGGGTGTGATCGAGGTGTCTTTGAATCAGGAGAGCAAGACAACAGTTGTTAGTGACAGGTTGAAGAGATGTGTTATTCTTGGGATGAATACTGTGGTAAAGTTTGGAATGAAGTGGGACGTTATTGGGTCAAGTTCACATGTGTTAAGCAAAGTCTTCAGCTGAGTTGAGAGGAGAGGGAGGGAGATCTGGTGAATGTAGGAGAGAATTTAAAGTACCTCATAGCTGTTTTGAGTCATTAGACAGGTGTTATGAATGTGCTAAAAATGGTTTCTGAGCAGAGGCTCCCTCTGGTGGTTACTGACAGTACTGAACCTTTCAGCGAGGAATGGCAATCTGGGATCACGGACTGGTCTGATATAAGGGAGGTTCCCTCCCATGATGGTTGCCGGTGATCAATTGTTCTTGTCTCAATTGTGGTTCCTGGTTCATTTGGAAGCTTGCTGAGTCTTGCCTGCATCTTCTGCTATCAGATAAGATATTTTCTGCTTTTATTTTTGTGCTTGCTTTTTGCATTGTTCCCTGCACGTCTGTGGAGGTCAGCCAGGTCCCCTCCGGGGGGCTTGTGCTCCTCTCAGTTTATCTGGAGCCACTGTTGTTTGTTCATTTGCTTTTTCCTGTTTTTTCAGTGGCTGCGGCTTAGTTTTGTTACACCAGAGAACTGATTTAGGTGGTAGAGGTCGTGTGATCTCAGGTGTTTTTGCAATCAGTAGAGTTGGTATTTTTTAGGGTTTTTTTGGGATTGCAGTGAGTATTCTTTCCTATCCTTTTCTGTCTAGACAGATTGGGCCCCAGCGTTTGCTCATTCTATTTTCTGTCTGTGTCCGTGTTTCTTCTTGCCTAACCGCCATTACTTGTTTGGGGCCTTCCTATTTTCTTTGGGGATCTGCTCCGGGGCAGCTAGCTTTCATTTTTCTGCCTTTAGGTGTAGTTATCTCTCAGGCTGTGACGAGGCGTCTAGGATCAACGTAGGAACGCTCCACGGCTACCTCTAGTTGTGTGGTTAGTTCAGGTTACTGCAATCCAATAGGTTCCAGCCTCTCTTGTGTATTGCCGTTTTTGCTTATTCTCCTCAGCTACCAAAACATAACAGACAGGTATGATATGAGAGATGAGAAGTAGGCTTGTTTTGCTCCAGTGAGTAATTGTGCAGCATTTTTACAACTTCTGTTACTGAAGGGGTTATTCCACTCCTTTTTTGGCAGCTGCACAGCAGTATGCTTTGTAGATGAGGGCCAGAAAGAACATGTGCTCCAGTTGATGGCAAGTGCTGCATCAAGTGGCTTCTGCGCCTCCTCTTCCACCTTAGAATGACACACAGTACAATCCTCAGAGGAGGCACCCCAATTACCCTTGTTTCACTCCACTTCACAACTCTTCAACTGCCCAACTGACTGTAGGGAACCACAGATGGCTGAGTCTGCAGATCTGTTCACACATTCTACGCCATGGCAATCGGAGGAGTACTCCAAAGATTCACAAGTCAAGAGGAGGAAATCAACTGCACCAATGCCCAATTTTTTTTCAGTTTGATCCAGGACTGGACGAAGTAGGGTCCCAGCAGAATCAAAATCCTGATCAACAGACGTTAACCTCGAAAGGTGGAAGTGATCCTGATGAGACTCTGATACTTGAGACACCTACGGAATGTACTGTGCTGTCAGGGCAGTAAGAGGAGGAGGGTGACTCTCAGAGTGAGGTGTGGGAGAACAGAGAGGATGATGATGAGGTAGTAGATCCCACTTGGTGTAAGCTCAGAGGCACGCAGCTGAATAGCTCAGCAGAGGAGGAGGAGGAAGACGAGAAGGTCACGTTGCAGCTTCCCGCAGACACAGAGTTATGCAACCACAACAAGCAATGCATCCTCAGCTCCAACTCTGTCAGAGGCCAGCAGCATTGGTGAGTCTGCAGTTGCCTAACTTGGGTCTCTTTTTCAGACTGCCAAAAATGACAAAAATCACATTATCTGCCAACTTTGTTAAAAACAACAGAGTAGAGTTATAAAAATGCAATAATTTGACTACTACATGCATTAACTGGCACAAGCGTGATCAACATGCATTAATCTAGGAATCTCACTGTGTTAAAATGCAGACTAGTGGGCCTCACCAACCACCGTCCACCTCATCAACCACATCTTCTGATTCTTCCTTCTCCCTCACTGTGGTAAGTGTTGTCACACAGCTTACCGGCCGAAGAACCTCCACTTGTTTAACAATACAGTAGGGTGAGTGAGAGCCTGTCAGCTCATATGGAAGTAGACTGGTCTGCTGTTTTTGACTGATCTTAGATACCAAGCACACCCTATCTTACCCAGCATCTTGTCGTGTTCATCCTACTCCACCCTCTGTCAGCACAACAGCCAGCCCTTATTTGTGTAGTTGTGTTCACATAAAATATTGTTTTCTCCTGCACATAGCAAAGTTAAGATCTTGAACTTCACCATCTTCAATCTGCTACTAATAATAACCTTTAATTATATAGCACAGACATATTCCGCAGAGCTTTACAAGTCAGCAGTTCATATAAAACAGTCAAATGTGACAAAGTTTATGATAATCAAACAAAGATAAAATGATGATGACCCTGCTCTTCAGAGCTGACAATATACAATGAGGTGGGGGGTGACACAAAATACAGGTGCTAATTTACAATGATGGTCCAACCATCTCAAGGAAATGGGCAATAGATAAAGGCTCCATGAAGCTTTTGGGAACAGTTGAGTTTGATGGTGAATTTTGTTCAGAAAAGTAGAGAATAGGCTATATATAAAAGGGACTTTGATTAGGGAACGTGACAGGCCACCCTAAACAGATGTTTTTAGCGAGCGCCTAAAAATAGGTAAGTTGTGGTTATACTCCTAATTTCAAGGGGGAGAAAGTGTAAGAGGTGAGTTATCTAGGTAGGAGATTGAACTGAGCCAGACAAACACAAGATCAGAGATGTTACTGTCTTTGTGTGTCTCAGAGGTTGAAAGATGTGAGAGGTCACGAGAAGTGGCTAGAGAAAGAAGCTGGGTGATGTTGGGGATGTTGGGGATGTGGGGCTGTTGAAGTCTCCCAGGATAAGGGTTGGAAATTCTGAGGACATGAATGTGACAGCAAGGCAGAAAAGTGGTCATGGAAGTGGGTGGGTGAGTCTGGGAGATAGTATATGACTGGTGCTCAGAGGGAGAGGGGATGGAACACCCTGATGGTGTGAACCTCCAAAGAAGAATGGCGTTCAATGGGCCTATATTTTTCTTTATTTTTTTAAAAACAGGAATGCTGGTGGCAGCAAGGGGTGTGGGGTTATTGTGTAGTTAGCAAAGATAGTACAGCGGTGTGTACACATATTTCATACGTTGTGATTCAGAGGTGGATATGCCGTACGTTCGCTATTAGTTTTCTGAGAATTAATTATTGTGAACAGTCTGTGGCCTCCCCAGTTGATCGTCGCCCAATTGTGTATTTGTCTGGATAGGAGCCAGCTGAGAGCATTTTGCTCCAAATATACCAACCGGATGATTCTGCATGACTCACGGCCTGTGATCTCTGTAATAATTGGATGACCAATCTAATCTGTTGGCCTTGTAAATGCAGCCTTTCCCCCTTGTGAATACAGATGGTTTCCAAAAGTTGATGACCGTGGCAGGCCCCCAGTACCAGTTGCTCAGTCACCATTACTTCACTAAGAAAGATGTGCCTGTGCTACACCAGCATGTCACAAACAACATCACCAGTTCCCTGAATTTATGTCTGCCAGGGTGCATTTCAACACTGACACCTGGACGAGCAAGCATGGACAGGGGCATTGCATCTTGCTAACTAGGCACTGGGTGACTCTGGTGGCTGTAGGGGCAGTCAGGGAAGGGACTGCTTCACAAGTCTTGGAATCCACAAGGCTTACAGCGTGCTAAAGATGGATAACTAAATCACTACACAACCTAAGATGGATAACTAAACAGAGGTTGGAGAACTAAACTTTTAAACAGCTATGATTGGAGAACAGGGGTTTGAGAATTAAACTACTAAACAGCTTAGGTTGGAGAACTAAACTAGTACACACCAGAGAATGGAGAACTAAAGCACTAGTCATCAAGGTGTCACTGGACACAAAGTATTGGAACTCCCCAGGGCTTGTGGGACAAACCTCTGTATTTAACATTTCCTCCAGTGATTCTGCCTCCTCCATCTCCTCTAGGGCCTCCATCTGCGCCCTCATCTTATGCCTTAATGAGACACAAGTTCCAACACTGAAGATACCCCCCCTCAACCTTCGTACTACGCAGCCAGAGCTCACCACAATCAGAAAGTGTTTAAATTAATATGCCTTGGATATCGCAGTAATATAAATCAAGAGTTGTGGACAGCTTACCATGCTTAGTTTAAGTAATGGCTATCTCCACTCAACCTGGAGCCAGGGAAGGCCATGTGCGATAGCGATGCAAACCAGGTGGCGGAAATACGCCGGGGCAACCTCACACACGTGCCTTGCATGGCTCGCATCCTCAAACTGCAGCTATTCCTCTGCCATTGTCCCAGCCTGGATGCACTGATGCATAAACCACTGTCGTGTGCTCACTTCCACTATTACACTTAAGTTGGTATAGAGATATTTCGGCCTACCTGTTAAACGTTTGATATATGATGTGACTACACTGTGGAATTCAACTCTGCACATGTTGCAGCGACTCTGGCAGCAGCACCAAGATCTGGTGCAGTATGACATTTTGCATAGCCTGGCACAACACAGTATGGACGTGGTGCAATTCACACTTGTGGAGGGGACACAGATGAATGACCTCTGCACTAGTGATGAGCGAGCATAATCGTTGCTCGGGTTTTCCCGAGCATGCTCGGGTGTCCTCTGAGTATTTTGGCATGCTCTGAGATTTAGGTTGTGTCGATGGAGCTGCATGATTTGCGACTGCTGGATAGCCTGAATACATGTGGGGATTCCCTAACAAACAGGCATTCCACACATGTATTCAGGTTGCCCAGAAGCCACACATCATGAAGCTCCATTGACACAAACTAAATCTCCGAGCACGCCAAAATATTCGGAGAACACCAGAGCATGCTCAGGAAAACCCGAACAATGAGTATACTCACTCATCCCTACTCTGCCCCCTTCTGCACATTTTTGAAATGTCTATGAAGATGGTTAGCACTGACGATGCTGTCATCAGTATCACTGTTACTTTCATCTACATGCTGGAGCACACTTTGAATAGTATGCGGGAGGAGGTGGTGGTGGTCCCGAGGGGAAGCAGAAGAGGATGCAAAAGAGTTAACAATATCTAAGTTCAGGTCTGTCGTCTCATAGAGAAGGATGAGGAGAAGGACAAAAAGGAATAGGTGATGGACGTGCAACAGTTAGGAGATGAAGAGGATAATGATTCCCTCTCTGTTGTCCGTAGTTGCCAGGAAGGGATGGAGGAAGTAAGCTTGAGTGTTATCCAGCCACCAACACACTATTGACTTGTACTTCATGAAAGAGACTGAACCATGGGCGCCTTCTTGCAGCACTATCTGCAACATGATTGTTTCCTGTATTGTTAGGATTCAAAATAATGCTGACTACTGAGTTGGCAGTCTGTTTGATCCACATTATAAAAGTACATTTTGCCAGTTGCTTCCCCCACCCTTGGAAAGGGAGGCACCTATGCTGAAGTAGCAATACATGCTTGAAGACAATCTTGAAAGTGGATTTCCCCAAGACAGCAGTGAGGCACACAGTGTGTATTGCAGGGATAGGCTTTCAATCACTGGAACGTTGAGTTGTCAACCCAAAAATATTAGCAGTCTAGCAGTGCTGAAGTCCTGGGTACCAAGGACAGCATCTGCAAAAAGTTTATATGTTCTCCTTGTGTTTGCGAGGGGTTCCTTCGAGAACTCATTTTTCTTCAAACACTCCAAAGACATACTGATAGGAAATTTAGATTGTGAGTCTCAATGGGGACAGTGCCACTAATGTCTGTAAATGTATGCAAAGCGATGTGGAATTATTGGTGCTATATAAGTGATTACAAAAATAAATAAATATAAATTGATGCCACTTTTTTGTGGTATCTGACCAAAATTTGTGGAAATATTTGCTCTTCAAGCTGGGTCCCCTTAATTTTGTTGCCTGAATTTGGCAATCAGGCCTACACTCTTACATCTGTTACTGATCAAACTTTAAGAAAGAAATACTGCTCCATGACCTGTCAAATGCATAAATATGGCATGGTTTAAGGATCAAGCTATTAGCACAAAGAATTTATATTGTGAAATGTGGACTCCTGGCTGGAGCACAATACCTGCATGATACCAGCACAATACTGAAATAGGGCAGCACAGTGGTTCAGTGGTTAGTACTGCAGCCTTGCAGCGCTGGGTTCCTGGATTCAAACCCCATCAAGGACAACATCTGCAAGGAGTCTGTATGTTCTCCATATGTTTGTGTGGGTTTCCTCCGACACCTCAAAGACATATTGATAGATTACTTAGATTGTGTGCCCCATTGGGAACAGTGATGATAACGTATGCAAAGCGCTGTGCAATAAGATAGTGCTTTATAAGCAAAGCATAATAAATAAATTAATTCCAGCCCAAAATAATTAAAAGATAAAATGTGGCCTGTTTTATGTAGCATGGTAGTAACATAAAAAATAGATTTGTTACTGTGGACCATCCTTGCATACTGCAGAATCTACCGTAAGTACAAAAGAATGACAACCTCAGATGTGGCAACATTTTTGGAGAACAGTAGGAACAGAAAAATTTCTCCGCCACAAAATTACAACATGGGATACGGTGGGCTGTCTTAAGTTTAGCAGCAGAATTTTTTTTTATGTGAATGAGCTCTGCAGACAGCTTAATTTCACCACCACAAAAATGACAAGGTGGAATATGGAGTGCTGAATCACATTTGTAACAGAAAAAAATGCTTTTTTTAAATCTGCAAGAGCTATGCAGACAGCTTAATTTTACCACTACAAAATTACAACTTGGGAGATGGTGTGCTGAATCACATTAGCAACAGCCCTCCCCTCAATTATTTTGTTACTGTGCAACAGCTCTACACATAGAACAATTTAACCGCCACAAAATTACAATGTGGGATATGGCAGGCTGTATCACGTTTAGCAACAGAAAAACTTTTTTTTAATCTGCATGAGCTATGTAAACAGTTGAATTTCACTGCCACTAAATGACAAGCTGATATACAGTATGGCGTGCTAAATCACTTTAGCAGCAGCCCAAAAATTTTTTTTTACTGTGCAATAGCTCTACAAACAGAACAATTTCCCAACCTCAAAATTACAATGTGGGATATGGCGGGATGTATCATGTTTAGCAACAGAATTTTTATTTTTAAATGTTCATGAGCTTTGCAGACAGCTTAATTTCGCCACCACCAATAATAAGGTGGGATATGGAATGCTGAATCAAGTTTATAACAGAAAAAAATTGTTTTTTTAATCTACATGCGCTACGTAGACAGTTTAGTTTCACCGCCACAGAATTACAATGTGGGATATGGCATGCTGAATCATGTTAGCAACAGCCCAAAATATTTTTTTTACTGTGCAGCAGCTCTACACATAGAACAATTTAACTGCCACAAAATTACAAAGTGGGATAATGGCGGTCTGTATCATGTTTAACAACAAAAATTTTATTATTTTTTTTTTAATGTGCATGCGCTCTGCAGGCAGCTTAATTTCCCCACCACAAAATGAGAAGGTTGGACATAGCGTGCTGACTCACGTTTGTAACAGTATTTTTTTCTTTAAATCTGCATGAGCTATGCAGACAGCTTAATTTCACTGTTAGGGTCTGCGGAATGCACCAAATATATGATGTAGAGAGGTGCGTTCGCAGCCCGGGGTCCACCGTGCAGGCGGAAAATGCTGCTAGTAAAATGGCGCAAGAAGCGAACTCTGTTATCCCGCAGAGTCGCCAAAATAAACGCCGTAACGCGCTGTGGCAATATGTGCAAACTCTGTTATTCCACAGAGCCGCTAGAAGGAGTGCCGCAGCGCTATATGGCGATGTGTGCAAACTCACCTAACACAACTGTGTCGCAAAATAAACACGCTAGGGCGCTGTCTAGCGTTGAAAGCGAACCCTGTTGCGTCACAGAGCCGCTGAGACAAACTTCTGTGTCCTGTCAGGCACCCAGGTACACAGTTGACTGCTAAGCGAATATAGAACGTGATCATGCGCTAATGTCCTCGCGGGAGTCACCCGCAATCTATGGCGTCTGAACACCAGGCCCTGAATACGGCAATGAAACTCCTCACCGGTTATGCCGGTAATCTAGGGCATCTAGGACACCGACCCTGACCAGCTAGCAAACCAAGCTCCTCACCGATTAAGTCAGTATTGTAATGGCGTATTTCAGCCACCCTAACCACACACACGCATGACCACACTGGCGCAAAGTATATAAAGATTGATATTAGCGCATGGCGGCCCAGCCATGCCACCCTTTTATAGTAACAGCTACAGGACCTGCCAGATACAAGGACCAATGAGAAACTGTTCCAAAACACATGTAGTTTCAGGACCTTCCTGGCGGACCAATAGGAGCTGCTGCAGTACCTGAACATGTGACCCCTGATCTCCAATGAGAGATCTTACCCTGGGCATGCTCAGATGGGGAAACACAGGACTTCGTCCCAAAGACGTCTGCTCCAGCACTGGCTATAATAGCAGATCCAGGAGAGGCAGCAGCAAGTCTCTGCACAGTACTGGAATGGGGAAGACGCTGGGACCGAAGTCTCTGCTGAGCAGGCTCCACTGCGACAGGAGACGAATGGGGGACTGCAGCGGGACTGGTTCGAGACTCCCCTTGTGCAGCAGCGGGAACTCAAACCCTAACATTCACTTCCACAAAATTACAATGTGGGATATGGCATGCTGTATCACGTTTAGCAAAATATTTTTTTTTTAATCTGCATGAGCTAGGCAGACCGTTGAATTTCACCACAAATAAATGACATGGTGAGATATGGCATGCTGTATCATGGTAGCAACTGCCCCAAAAATTATTTTTTCCTGGCCAACAGCTCAAATCACAGAACAATGTCACCACCACTAAATGACAAGGTGGCATATACCTTGCTGTATCACATTTAGCAAGTGAAAAACAAGATTTAGCATGCATGGAGCACAGTAGAAGCAGTGCACAACACACTTCTATGAAATATGCCCTGCTGTTTTTGTCTGTGGACCTCAGTAATGGAACAAAAAAATGCTGGAAGGCATATTTCACATCCACACAGGACAATCGCTATCTAAACTATCTGACTTAGAAACAATCACCTAGCTAACTTGCTAAAATCTATCTGCAACCATTTCCAGCGAAAGAAGCAGCCTCTACGCGCTGTTACATTGTCAAAATCGCACTAAAAGAAGATGTTTGCTGTTATGATTTGGTAGCTGAGGAGAGCAGGCAAAAAA
>VIAB01022378.1:18562-30898 GCA_009801035.1 Oophaga pumilio
GATTCCAGCAATGTATCACTTAGTTTATTGGGTGCAGCAGTTATCTATTATTTGATTTTATTGAATTATTATATTATTATAATACTATTAAATTGATTATTTTCTGTACTGCAGGTTTATCAGTGCTCAGTTGTTAAGCTGTGTATTACCCCACACACACCGCGAGGCTAGTTTTCCTGTAATGATAATATCCTGATGATAAAACTCTGATTGTATTCAAATAGCAAAACACAAGCCAGTAAGTGGCATCACTGTAATCAAGGTCTCTACTCCTACATTATGGTGCACTTAGATCTCATAGCAAAAACCTGGTTACAAATTCCCTTTAAAGACTTTACAATAAGGTACACTTCTACAGATTGTACAATATTGTTAAAACATGAAGCTGGTAAAGGACTGTAGGAAATTTGTTATGGAGGCCCCTGAGCAATGCAGCATGTTCATTTTGTCCAACCCAATAATCAAAGACTATAAAATACAGGGGAAAATGGATATCTTTAACTTGCAAAGTTATCGAAACAAGATTCCATTACATATTTCAAAGAATATGAAATATTCAATGTGAAATTATGCTAAAACAGAATATTAGTGTTAAAGGAGACTCGTGATGATCAACCCATTTAATTTTGTGGGGGTTGGTAGTCTTCTAAGACTTTCTAAGTGGTGGTGGTCATAATGGCTTTGAATATTTCCTCCAATAAAACTAAAATGGCAACATTTTCACGTATTGCTATGATTTTGACAGAATCCTACAAATATGGCCTAAAGTGTTGGTACCATTGAAATTGTTCCAGAAAATTAAATATTTCTCTAAGAAAATTATTTTATGTTTAGTTATACACGTTTATTTCCTTTGTGTGTATTGGAACAGAACAAAAAAACAAAAATAATTAGGAAAATTGGACATCATTTAACATAAAACCAAAAAATGGGCAGGACAAAATTGTTGGCAGCCTCAACTTAATATTTGCTTGCACACCCTTTGGAATTAACAACTGCAATTAGTCACTTCCTATATCCATCAACATGCTTCTTACACATCTCAACTGGACTTTTGGACCACTCTTCTTTTTCAAACTGCTCCAGGTCTCTCATATTTATAGGGTGCCTTCTCCCAACAACAATTTTAAGATTTATACACAGGTGTTCAATGGGATTTAGATCCACACTCATTGCTGGCCACTTCAGATCTCTCTAGTGCTTTGTTTTTACAATTTCTAGGTGCTTCTTCAAGTATGTTTGGGGTCATTGTTCTGGTGGAGGATTCATGACCTAGTATGCAAACCCAGCATTCTGACACTGGACACTACACTGTGACCCAAAATCATTTGGTAATCTTTAGATTTCATGATGCCCTGTACACAGTCAAGGCACCCAGTGCCAGAAGCATCAAAACAACCCCAAATCATATTTGAACCTCCACCATATTTGACTGCAGGTACTGTGTTCTTTTATTTGTAGGCCTCATTCTGTTTTCGGCAAACGCTTTGCTAAAAAGCTCTATCTTCTTCGTCTAATCTGTCCACAAGACACTTTCCCAGAAGGATTTTGGATTGCTCACGTACATTTATGCAAACTGCAGTCTAGCCTTTTTATGTCTCTGTGTCAGCCATGGAGTCCTCCTAGGTCTCCTGTCATAGCGTTTTATTTAATTCAAATGTAGACGGATAGTTCACACTGATACTGCTGCACATTGAGCATGCAAGACAATTTGCATTTCTTTGTAACTTGATTGGGGCTGCTTATCCACCATCTGGACTATCCTGCGTTGCAACCTTTCATTAATTTTCCTCTGACGTACACATCTAGGGTGATTAGCTACAGTGCCAGGGGTTGTAAAGTTCTTGAATATGTTGCGCACCGTGGATAACGGAACATCAAGATCTCTGGTGATGGACTTGTAACCTTGTAACCAACAATTTTGGTTCTCAAATTCTCAGACAGTACTTTTTGCCTCTTTCTGTTCTCTATGCTTAGTGTGACACACACAGACACACAATGCAAAGATTAAGTCAACTTCTCCACTTTTCATCTCCTTTCAGGCATGATTTTCATATTGCCGACACCTGTTACTTGCCTCAGGTGCATTTGAATGAGCATCACATGCTTGAAACAAAATTGTTTGCTAACAATTTTGGAAAGGTGCCTACAATTTTGTCTGGCCCATTTCTGGGATTTTGTGTGAAATTATGTGTAATTTGCTCTTTCTCTCTGTTTTTTGTGTTGTTCCAACACACACAAAGGAAATAAACATGTGTATAACAAAACATGTGCAATTGCAATAATTCCTGGGAGAAATATATTTCATTTTCTGGAACAATTTAAAGGGTGTCAACACTTTCAACCATGACTGTACATACATTGTACTATTTTAACCAATGGGAATTCTGGAAAAGCTATAACATTTGGCAACAATTGATAGCTAAGTAGTATCTGTACACTAACCCCTTCCCAACATGCGCGTATATATACTGCTCTGTGGGTGCTGCGTTCCCGCAACAGAAGTATATATACAGCATTGCCGCGATTAAGTGCGGGTGTCAGATCTATGTTAGAGCTGACACTCTGCAGCAGTGCCCACGATCGCGGTAGTTTAACCCCTCTGAAGCCGCTGTCAATAGTGACAGATACATCGAAGAGCATCGCAGAGGAAGTGAGCTCCCTCTCTGCTTTCATCGCCACAATGCAATGCTATCACGTTGTGCTGATGATCTCCATCGTGACCCCGGGCCGCAAGATGGCTGCAGTGTCCTTCAGGATCAAGCAGGGAAGGTGGCCTGTGTGCGCCTGCTAAGAGCAGGAGCTGAAACGCCTCCTCCCTGCCTGTCAGACACTGCTCTAATTCCTTGCAGTGCAGAAACATTGCAGAGTATCAGATCAGTGTTAAGATGATGATGTCCTATAGTGGGACAATGTAAAAAAGTAACAAAAAAAGTTATTAAAAAGTGTAAAATTATGAAAAAAAATTCCCAAATAAAGAATAAAAAAAAGAAACTATTAATCCATTAAATACATTTATTTATGTAAAAAAGTACACATATTTGATATCTCTGCATCTAGAACAACCCGACCTGTCCTACTAGTTAGCCACTTCAGTGAACATAGTAAAAAAAGAGGCAAAAACCTATGCTTTAACATCATATCGCCGAACAAAGAGTGCAATAAAACACAACAAAATAAATGAGCGTAAATAAAAATGGTATAGCTGAAAACATCATCTTGTCCCACAAAAAATAAGCCACCATAAAGGAAAAATAAAAAAGTTATAGCTCTCAGAACAAAGCGATGTAAAAATAATTATTTTTTCTATATAATAGTGTTTATTGTGTAAAAGCGCAAAAACATACAAAAAAATGAATGTGAAATCGATGTAATCGTACTGATCCGAAGAATAAAGCTGCCTAATCAATTTTACCGAACACGGAATGGTATAAAAAAAAAAACAATTCCTGAATTGCTGGTGTTTGTTCATTCTACCTCCCAAAAATCGAAATAGAAAGCGATCAAAAAATATCATGTGCCCAAAAATGGTACCAATAAAAAAAATCATCTTGTCCCGTAAAAAAACTCACATGACTCTGTCGTTAGAAATTTGGAAAAAATATAGCTCTCAAAATATGGTGATGCGATTTTGGAATAAAAAGCGTCTTTTAGTGTGTGACAGCAGCCAAACATAAAAACTCAATATAAATCTGGTATAGCTGTAATCGCACCAACCCGAAGGATAAAGTCGTCTAATCACTTATACCACACTGGGAACGGCGTAAAAAATAAATACAACCAATTCTTCACCTGTTGATTTGTTCATTTTGCCTCCCAAAGATCGCAGTAAGGCTCAGCACAAATTTATCCTGCGCTCTACGCTGAGCGCTTACACCGAGTTTCAGTGTACGACAGAATGTTTCCTATAATGATGCAGATGGAGGCACTGTGGATGCCATTGGACCTGTGATCCGGTGGTGTCCGTATTTTCAGCAGAGCATAAAAGCGTGGTCCGCCACAGTTTAGTGCACTTCTTCTGAAAAGGACACTGCTGAACTGAGGTCAGTTGGAGTCCAGAGTAACTCTGCTGCCTCATTATAGTGTTCAGTATCTCTGCTGCACTGCGACCATTTTCCTGGAGCCCACCGCATCGCAGTAATGGATGTGCGGAGGGGCTCTGGGCTTTCACAAAATGCCGACAGAGCCCCCCGCACCACAGAGCACCGCAGCCATTTTCACCCGCAGCGGCGCACATCAGAACACCCCCTCATCCCAGCCTGCAGCAACGCGCCACTCTTGCCTCCTCCAGCAGCGACCCTGGGACCCCGCTTCACCGCAGCCACCACCCCTGGCAAGCAATAATACGCATGGATTATAAGAGACACCACCATTTTATTAAAAACATTTTTTTTCCTAATTTTCTCCTTAAAATTTGGGGAGCATCTTATAATCCAGTGCATCTTATAATCCGCAAAATACGGTATGTGCCAATGTAAAGTAGACATGTAGATGATGTTAATTCTTATCTATTTTGTGTGACATGAGTTTCTGGCTTAAGGGTATAAAAATTAAAGGTTTGGAAATTGCAAAATTTTAGCTAAATTTCCGATTTTTTTCACAGATTAATGTAAGTCATATTAAATAATTTTTACCAGATTAATGTAAGTCATATTAAATAAATTTTACCACTATAATGAAGTACAATATGTCACAAAAAAATATCTCAGAATCAGTGGAATCTAATGAAACGTTCCAGAGTTATTACCTCATAAAGTGAAAGTGATCAGATTTGAAAAAATTGGCCTGGTCAGGAAGGTGAAAACAGGCTTCGGGTTGAAGGGGTTAACAAGTATCTATAATTTTATGAAACATCTGAGAATATTAAATTGTTTTTTGGTCTGTGAGCTGAAACCAAACTGATTATTGGAGCAAATGGGAAGAAGTTTTTAGCTTGTGGGAAAGTTGTGATGTACGTGCATAGCCTGTTAGGTCCACCTTTCCAGGATTAAAAAAGCTAATCAGAAATAAAATGATCGAAGCATTTTCGCATTTTTGTTCCAACTGGGGATTTTAGCATTTCACCAGTTTTCAAATAAACAAATAGCCTCTTCAGTGAGGAAGAAGACTTGAATTCTTGTGCCACCTATTTGGGTAGCAATACTAAAAGTCTTTATCGACCCTTTAATGAGCCTCATCACTGTTATGACTGTGTAAGCACACTCACACAGGTTGCATATTGACTAGGAGAGACAAACATCTGAACCCAACAGGTCACTGTTCAGAATAGGAAAGACCCTAATTTGTCGCTGCCTGACCATAGAGGTTGGTACCCTAAATTTAAGCAATAGCACCTGCACTCAACGTTGACTTACCCTGAATGTCCTTACAGAGTTTCTCCGGTCAAAACCGATAAGTCTGCAGTCACTCCTGAATCACGGGAACGGAGGGTATGTATGAGTTATACATACCCCGGGCAAGTGGGCATGGCCTTGCTCCATACACTTGTATGGCTCAACAGCGAGGCCACATACCCCCCGTTCCCGCGATTCATAAGTCTGCAGGTCCTGGGTTCCAGCAGTTCCTCCGTTCCTGGTTCTGAAACCGGCGAATCCCCGCAGCGCACAGTGCATGTTCTGGGAGGAATTCATAGCCGGCAGTCACACATATAGACTGCAGACTTATCAGTTTTGACCAGACAATCCTTTTAACTCCACCCTCTCTATAAACAATGTGCAACCCTTGAACAATAATAACTATAAAGAGAAATACATAAAAATCTGAGGAAAAGGCCCAGGCCAATGAATATGTTCACACAGAAAAACTGGAAAGACGGAAGAAAATAAGAAGAACCTCACAACAAACAGAAGGTACAGAGGTAAACCTCTCAGACCTCAAATGTAAAAGAAAGAAAAGGGTACTGAGGAGGAAGACACACAAACGGAATAAAAAGCATCAGAGATTAGGTAAAATAATCCCTAGCTGAAGAGCTGGATCTCCAAACACCATCTGTCTTGAAATATAGCCAGCTAAGATGCAGGTGCAAGGTGAGTATAAATATCCCTACACCAGAAGCAATAGCATAGAACCAAATTGGGAAGTGAGAGACACCTGATTACAAGCAAACCAAAGAAAGGAAAGAAATGACAAAAGAACCATCAGCAGTTGGACAGAAACTAAAACTGTCTGTGGCTCAGCAGAAAGGTAAACTGACTACACAGCTAGAAGTTACGGCTCGAGTCTTGAAACCAAGGCATGACAGTCACATGATTTAGAATAAAAAGGCAAACTGGACACTTCATTTGTCTATGTGTCTGAAAATGGAGTGGCATGTAGAAAGGCCTATTAAAAGGTCGTAAGTGACTTTTAGGATTGCTACATCTAACAGGTGACACTAGAGTTTCAGTCCTTTTCCTCTCTGAAGACACTACTTGCATATTTAAATTCCCAGAGGAGCAATACATGGCCTATAAGTCTCCTTACAACAGCTTGATGCTTTTCACAAGGATTCCCCTTTAGACTAAAGTTTTTGTAATGCGGCAATGTCAAAATGTTTTTAAAACAATAAAGATTGTTTAATATTGTCCATAGATTTAATATAGGAAGATTCAATATATACAAAAGGTAAAGAGCAATATGCTATACAAAAAATAATAATAAAGCAAAGCATTGATGATAACAAATGAATATGGAAAGTTAATGCATCATGAAACACTACTATCTTACAAATGTAACAAACATGTTATAATTAATACTAAATTACAAATGGTTTATAATTTAGACACAAAATATGGTTTGTGGACATAAGGTATGATATAATGAAAATAGAGTAAGGTTCCTACACTGTTAACTTTAAGTTACACTTTTATATATGATCAAATAGTGTTCTATCTGTGAAACAACCAGAAAAAAAGTATCACTTTTAACAGCTTGCATTTAATTAATGTGCGTTGCTATCTCTGTGTAGAATTATTATGAAAATGCAGATTCAGGCCTTATGTGTTGCTTCTTCCAGCAGCCCACTCATTTTCATAAGAGTGACCTGGAAATGAACTGCCGCTCTGCTCTAAACTCTTTGAAGTTTCACTCTGTATGCACTCGGGAGTTTGCAAGACAACAGAAACCAGGGGCTCATAAACGTCTCTTCCTATTAACTCCATGCCTGATATAAAGGTGACTACATTTCAAGTCATCGAGATGCAAGTTCATATTTTGCAGCTCATAATAAAAATCTCATAAAAATGTTGATGTGCCATTAATTGTACATCAGAATTAAACGAAATATACAAAACACTGCATTTTACAGTATTTTAATAGATAGTTTATGCTGTAATTTGTAGACATGAAAACGGTATTTCTGGCCATTATATGACCTATTCTGTATACCACATTTTAGCAATTGTCTTCACCAGCAGACTCTAGTAATTAGAAGATATGGGACAATCTCTTTTTGTCCCTTTGCTTCATGCTTGCTCCATCTCCATCCTTCTCCCTTCTGTAAAGTCTTCTATAGTCGGTAGCGGTAATCTAATCCCTCAGTGAAAGCAGATGTGAAGACAGATTTGAGCAATTCTGAGAGTAAGGCCGACGTCACACTAGTGAGTTTGATGCGAGTTAGTCGCACGACTTACTCGCATCAACACCCAGCACGGCCGCCCGCTCTCGGACCCGAGTGAGCGGCTGCATGTATTTCTATGCCGCCGCGCACTCTGGTCCGAGAGCGGGCGGCCGTGCCGGGTGTTGATGCGAGTAAGTTGTGCGACTAACTCGCATCAAACTCGCTAGTGTGACGCCGGCCTAAGGCCAGGGTCATACTTGCGATTGTGATTCGAGAAACTTGCGCGAGTCTCTAGCATCAATACCCGTCACTGCCGCCGGCACTCGGGACCGAAGTGTGCGGCTGCATGTATTTCTATGCAGCTGAACGCTCTGCACAGAGTGCCTGTGGAAGTGCCGGGTATTGATGCGCTAGTTTCTTGCATCACACTCACAAGTGTGACCCCGGCTTAAATAAGTGAATGATCAGAAATGTAAGCGTTTCATCAAATTGTTATAAACAGTAAATTATTATGTACATACAGTATCATTACCTCTGCGACATTTTTTTTTACATCTGAAAGTTGTGTAATTTGATGCAAGAGTATTTACATCTTGTGTTGCAAAAGTCGGACCTGCATCTATTAAAGATTTGAGAAATATCCTGTTGATATGCCGTTACTGTCTGTCTTGAACCAGCCTCCAACTCAGCAAAATCCCAAATAGAGATCAAAACAGCAGCCCAAACTCCTATTTAATATGTGCAGTTTGTATAAAGTTTCAAAAACAGAATTGATGCACCATATGATTTTATTTTCCATGGCATCAGCTGTCTGGAGCTGTTTGTCGCAGAAGCACGGACCGAGACCCCATATAACTTTTTAGTTGAAAGGGATCTCCCTTATGCCACCATCTGATATACATAAGTGAGGATGTTATAAAAACTAAAACTGCATTCACCTTCTGGTACAGTTTTTAGGGTAAAAAAAGGACTTAAACTTTTATTTTTCTTCTCTGTGAACTTTTGGTCCAAGAAAACTACACCAAAGCTAAGAAACTCATGGCTGCTTTGATTTGATGCACTTCGGTGAGGTCGGCAGTCTCCTTAACTAACTCAGGGCCCATACACTGCATGTTTCATAATCACATTATGTTCTAGACCAGTGTTTCTCATCTCCAGTCCTCAGGACCCACCAACAGGTCATGTTTTCAGGATTTCCTTAGTATTGCAAAGGTGATGGAATTAATGCTTTAGCAGGTGATAAAATTATCACCTGTGCAATACTAAGGAAATCCTGAAAACATGACCTGTTGGTGGGTCCTTAGGACTGGAGTTGAGAAACACTGTTCTAGACCTAAACTGTACTTTCAACAAACTTTGCATAAATCAATAATGCAGGGCAATATACCGTAATAAACTGTGTAATAATAAATAATAATAATATATCCTATCAGAGAATTCTACTTATTTTTCACCTTATGATCTACTTCTCTCCCTCCCCGAATAGCTCAACTTCATCTTACTCAAGACAGGATAGACTGCCAGCACAGTGAGGTGTCAGGTCACATTTTCTATTACACTCTTGGAAAGGGGAAGGTGAAAAGCAGAGTGTGGAAACACAGAAAGATTGTGTTGAATGTTCTAACAAGTATTTTATTTCATCCCAGAGATGGAGTCACATCTACACTGATCAGTACTGTTGTATAATTTCCTTCACGCTGCTGCTTTTGTCTATGTGTTAACTACGGAATGAAGAGCAAGAATCCCTCGTTTGTTTGTGCTGTGTATGGAAAGCATTATAGCAACTAGCTTCTACCCACTAGCTCAGAGCCAATTGCAAATTAAGAGATTGATCCTGCTAAGGACTAAAATAGTAAAAATACAGATTACAAGTCATATAATGGCCAAAGATAGTGTTATTTCTCATGTTCACACACTGGAAGGCTTATTCTAAAAAGTTACTTGAAAGTACAGCTTCCTTTTAATTTTCTCAATTTGAATTCTACTATTGTTCTTTGTAGTTTTCATTTACTATAAGTGCTGCATTAAAAAATGCACTTAAAACTGCATGCGTGATCACAGCATTAGAGAGCGACGTCGTATTTGTACTCACTTTTCCGATATTTAGTTGCTTTGAGCCTCAACATTTGAAAAGAAAAATGCTCCATGAATTCTATAATTAATAGCATCATCTCAAATTAAAGTGCGACACAAATATACAACATTGTTTACAACGTTATATCTTCGCGCGTGAGAGATATTAAGCAAATGCAAAGCATGGAGCAGCAGACATAACCATTTTTATTGGCAAGATGTTAAAAAGTTAATGAAAAAGTATTACACATACAGACTGCAATGTGTTTGGGACAGGGATTTATTATGGGCTTATTACTATACTGTGCACTGGTAGGATTGCATAATAATAAATATGTATTAACTTCTGTACAGAGTAAGCACCCATAATAAACTCTCAGCTTTGTAATAAGCAAATATAAATGCTAGATTATCATAAATACCTGGCTCTACAGAGCGATTTGTTATCAGAAATCGTGATGGGTTATTTATGAAAATTGTCATAAAAAAAAAAAGAAACGAAAAAAAATAAATAAAAAAAATCTGGATGTTTTCCTGAGACTAGAAAATAATACCACTGCATAGGAATCTATGATTTGCTGTGAATTTGCTCTTCCTTCTAAAGATGGGAAAAAAATTGAAATGCTCCAGAGATGAGCCCTCTTTATTTTTTTAATGAAAGGCTGTATAATATATTTTCTGTATGGTTGCTGCAGCTGTCAAGGAGAGAGCCTCAGCTCAGCTCCATTATGGGAGACGCAATACCCGGTCCTATGGCATTGAGTTCCACAGAGGGGCCGTTGCTGATTGACAGCTTGTCACTATGACGTCTTATTCCATCTCTGTTATGGAGAAAATTAATGTCACACCAGCAGCCTTATGACTCGCTGTCATCTTAGAAGCGCTCACCTTTTATCAATGCTCTAAATAACATTTCAAGCCCATCGTCTCACAGTGGACAATCCGGTCAAGGGACATTAAATCAGATGACTGTGAAATGTCATAATAGAAATCGAATGCTAACAACTTCTTTTCTAAACTAGCTCCTACGGTTTTTAAACTGTGACAAGGGGAACCAAGGGTTCAGCACACCCGTTCTGAAAAGGTCATACAATCTCTCTTGGTCTGCTAGCCATTAGAAGACTTTATCCTTAAAGAAGAAAAAAAATCTTTGAAGGATTTTACATTTTCAGTTCAGGATGTATGTCCATTTAATTTACAGGGCTCCAACTTTCAGCTACCAATAGGCTAAATAGACCTAACCTGGTCTTGTCTGAAGACTTTTTCCTCTAGATGTAGGGTCAACTCATTAGCTGTCTTATCTGTGAACATCTTGTAAACTTACACGTCGCGAAGAGGAAAAGTCACACATACATACATAAATTTTGATTGTGTAGTGGCATAATAATTTATATAGGTTTTTCTACATGACACAGGGCAAGGGGAAGAAAGAAGCAGATGAAACAGACAATCAATAGAAATGATGACAATTGTGTAATTATTGTAAGAGGCTCAGCCATCTGTTTCTTTAGTACAATATCTACGGGTCATTGGCCATGAAAGAAAATATGGCAATTATAATCGAGGCAGACTAGCGCTGCAAACACTTGCCAGAAAGGTGTCTTGGGTGACCCGTACAAGTTGGAAAAACATAAAGTCTTTTTTTTTACGAATATGATTCTTCTTTTCTGCATATGTACGCTACTATCTGTATGTACAGTACACAACAAAATAACACGTAAAAGTAAGAAAATCCAGAGAGAACTGATTATATGTTACCGCGACTATTACATCTAACTTTGAAAATACCCATGCCATAAAAATAAATTAGTTTCATCCCCATTGAGAATATCTGACTATTCAGTTTTATCATATAAACCTTTCCCGCTACAAACATTAAAATTAGACATTTTGTATTTATAATTGTTCTCTTTGGTGTGATACTACTACTTCATAGTAATAACATGCAGAAAAATCACTAAATCTATAAAACATAAAGGGAAAAATTAAAAGGTCACATTTACTTTTACAACCCATTTAATCCTTTCCCTGCCAAGGACGTATTTCATATGTCCTTGCAGGTGACAATTTAGTAGCCAAGGGTGTATGAGATATGTCCTGGATAGTAATGGCCACATCTCAGCCTGGATCGCAGCTACAAAAGGAATATTAGGCTCATCTTCAAAATGTGACCAGAATCACCATGGCGGTCACAATCTAGACAGAGATGTCAAAAATGAACATAAGATCTGCAGATGTCTAAAGCTCACAATTCCGAGTTTAACACTTGACATCTAACTGAGACACAGCCTTCTAAATTGACTTCTTCATTCCCTGTTTGCTGTAGGAGAGAGGAAAGCTGCAGGAAACTGGCAGGCTGCAGCAGCAGGGACAGGAGAGAGATGATGAGTGATCTCCCCAGTCCTACTGTAATGCTATGTTGGAATATGTTTGGTGCAACAACTCCATTCCTGTCTATGAGTGTTTAGTTGATAGCATTCCTGTCTATGAGTGTTTAGTTGATAGATTTGTGTGCTGTTTATAAAGTTAAAAAAAATTCCCAGAGGCTCACACAGGAATGTGACTGTATTTCCTGTGTCTGCGTATGAGAGAAGCAGCCTGCTGTAGATGCTGCACAGATAGAGATACACAAATGATTCATTCCTGATCTATTAAGCTGATTATATATTGTTCGTGATTGTTCCTGAATAAAGAAGCCCTGTTGTCACATTCTTGGAGATTATTGT
>VIAB01022384.1:32000-45827 GCA_009801035.1 Oophaga pumilio
CATAAATATTCAAAGTTTGAAAATTGCTACATTTTCAAAATTTTCACAATATTTACGTTTTTTTCATAAATAAACATAAGTTATATCGAAGAAATTTTACCACTAACATGAAGTACAATATGTCACGAGAAAACAGTGTCAAAATTGCATAGATCCGTTGAAGCGTTCCTGAGTTATTACCTCATAAGGGGACACTGGTCAGAATTGCAAAAAAAGGTCAAAATAGGTTGGGTCATGATGAAGGGGTTAATTATTTTAAATGTTTTCTTTTTTTCTTTTAATTTTTTTAAGTTTGCACACAGGCAACGGCTAATGATTACTTCTCCAATCAGCGGAGCCTGCTATCACTGTTATCAGTGACAGCAGACGTAGCCTAATAGGAGTAGTAGTCTCTCATCAGCCGATGCCTCTGACCTGCAGTATGCCGTTTACAGCTGGTCACAGTCACATCTGTGGGGTCAAGCTGACAACTGAAGGTATGACCCCACAGTGATATGACCAACGGTAACGATCTTACTGGTGGTAACGTTATCGCCGAGCAGGACCACTGTGCCAGTGCTTCTCGTGCTGTCACACAGATGACAGTGTGTGAAAACGCAAGCAAAAATCCACAAATCCACATTTCTATGCTTACGTTTTTCTGCGAATTTGACTGGCTCAATTGAAGTCAGTGGGTGAAAAACGCTAAAAATCCAGACAAAGAATTGACATGCTGCAGAAATAAACTGTACTGCAAATACTCAAAGGAAAATTACTGATCATGTGCACAACATTTCAGGATTTTCATTGAATTAGCTGGCATAAGGATTCGCTAGCGTTTTTTGTCCAGTTCCAGAAAAAAAGCTGCAAAAATGCACCATGTGCACACAGCCTTACTAGAATTGTGTTGAGAGTTAAATGGTTGCTTCATTGAAGTCATTTTAAGAACTGTGTCAAATGTTGCCATTTATGCGGAATTCCCCCTATTTTTTATATTCATCATTTGGAGCATGTAAATATGACAGCGAGAAGAACACAAGAACTGTCAGAAGTGGTTCTATTAGTGGTAAAACACTGCCTACAGTGAGTAAAAAATGCAAAAAGAGCAGATTTTAAATAAATCCCAGACAGAGCCGCAGCAGGAAGTCCAGGGTAGCTTTGGTTTCAAGTCCTGACCAACAGCAATAATTTGCTTAGCCAGAATGTAGCTCTAACACAGCAATCCCATCCAAGTTCTCTAAATATAACACCAAAGTTTAGTTTTCCCACAAGCAATAAACTGAGGTTATTATTATTTTTTTAAGATGACGCTGAATGAGGAATGCATGTTTCTGGAGACTGTGGAGGAGAACAGCTACAATACATACAAGTCGAAGAAATACGCTGAGGTGAACTGGTTTGTCGGCATTAAGAAAAATGGAACAAGCAAACGTGGGTCCCGGACGCATTTTGGCCAGAAAGCCATTCTGTTCCTTCCATTACCAGTGTCAAGTGACTAGAGACTGCTCAGTGACTACTGTAACATGCTATGTGTGTCATTGCTGTAAACATATTATTAAAAGACCAAAGTAGAGAATAATAGGAAAATGAATTCACACCGTGGTCTTATAGAACTGCATAAAAAGTAGTTACGCTCATCCTAACTATATTCTACATACCTGTAGTAGACAAGGCTTTGGTTCAACATATATCACTAAATGTGAAAAACAGCTTAAACTCTAAAATAAGGGACGTGCACTCACTCCGTATAACACACGATCTAAGTATTGCTATCATTGCATTATTTGTAACCTTAGTAGAGGAAATAAGCAGCAAATTACTATTGTTGCAGAATACTGTAACTACTACAACTAGTGAAAAAAATTACTCGAGAAAATTAGCTTTAAAGTGGACCTTTCACTGGATTTTTTAAATTTAAGCGGAGTACGTCATCCAATCGGTGCTGTTAAACTTATTCTAGAACAGTTTATTTTTGTTGCCCCTCCGTTCCAATGTTATACTCCCAGTAATAATGATGCAAGCCCTTCAAACAACTGGGTTTATATCACAGAACTTCTGTAATACAGGGTAAAATGCAGCCTCCCCTCAGAGAACTTCTGGGGTAAATGCCCAGATGATTGAATGAAAATTTTCATTTGGGAAACATAACTTTGGAACTGAGGGGCATTGAAGAAAAAAGAACAAACATTCGTTCCAGAATCAGTAGAGCAGCGCCAATTGGAAGAGCTACAATTTCAATTAGAAAAAAAAAAGATGTAGTGCATATCCAAAAACCATGCATTGATCTAATGATGATAAGCAAAAATATAGAAAAGTGAACATGAGGTTCCTAGTATAAAGTGAAACTGTCTCCAGGTTTGGCTGATATGAGGTAACACCACCATCTTTCAGGGTTGATATACATCATTATATAATGCTGTATATGAGCCTCCAACCCGATCAGTAAGAGAAGAAAAATAACTTTTATTATACTCACCTGCGGGGTAGTCCGGTCTGAAGGCTGTCGCTGGTCTTGGTCCGGCACCTCCCATCTTCTTACGATCGGTGTTCTCCTTCTTGCTTTTTCTCTGAAGTCTTCCTGCTTGGATGATCTCAGCAGTTCAGTATTGGACACTCCCCTCTCCTATATATACTCCCCTCTGGCAATGTGGATTGCCAGTATAAGAGTGCTTTCACATTGCATTCTGTGTCCCCATCGGGGTATACAGTGGGGAAAAAAATTATTTAGTCAGCCACCAATTGTGCAAATTCTCCCACTTAAAAAGATGAGAGGTCTGTAATTGACATCATAGGTAGACCACAACTATGAGAGTCAAAATAAGAAAACAAATACAGAAAATCACCCTGTCTGATTTGGCAAGATTTTTTTTGCAAATTATGGTGGAAAATAAGTATTTGGTCACTAACAAAAGTTCATCTCAATATTTTTTTATATATTCTTTGTTGGCAATGACAGAGGTCAAACGTTTTCTGTAAGTCTTCACAATGTTGGCGCACACTGTTGGTGGTTTGTTGGCCCATTCTTCCTTGCAGATCTCCTCTAGAGCAGTGATGTTTTGGGCCTGTCGCTGTGCAACATGGACTTTCAAATCCCTCCAAAAGTTTTCTATGGGGTTGAGATCTGGAGACTGGCTAGGACACTCCATGACCTTCATATGCTTCTTACAAAGCCACTCCTTCATTGCCCTCGTGGTGTGCTTTGGATCATTATCATGCTGAAAGACCCATCCATGTTTCATCTTCAATGCCCTTGCTGATGGAAGGAGGTTTGCACTCAAAAAATCACGATATATGGCCCCATTCATTCTTTCATGTACACGGATCAGTCGTCCTGGTCCCTTTGCAGAGAAGCAGCCCCAAAGCATGATGTGTCCACCCCATGCTTCACAGTAGAAGTTATGGTATTCCTTGGATGCAACTCAGCATTCTGTCTCCTCCAAACACGATGAGTTTTGTTTCTACCAAACAGTTCTACTTTGGTTTCATCAGACCATATAATATTCTCCCAATACTCTTCTGGATAATCCAAATGCTCTCTAGCAAACTTCAGATGGGCCCGGACATGTACTGGCTTAAGCAGGGGGACACTTCTGGCACTGCAGGTTATGAGTCCCTGCCGGCGTAGTGTGTTACTGATGGTAGCCTTTGTTATGGTGGTCCCAGCTCTATGCAGGTCATTCACTAGGTCCCCCCGTGTGATTCTGGGATTTTTGCTCACCGTTCTTGTGATCATTTTGACCCCATAGGGTGAGATCTTGCATGGAGCCCAAAATCGAGGGAGATTATCAGTGGTCTTGTATGTCTTCCATTTTCTTATTATTGCTCCCATAGTTGATTTCATCACACCAAGCTGCTTGCCTATTGCAGATTAAGTCTTCTCAGCCTGGTGCAGGGCTACAGTTTTGTTTCTGGTGTCCTTCGACAGCTCTTTGGTCTTCACCATAGTGGAATTTGGAGTATGACTGTTTGAGGTTGTGGACAGTTGTCTTTTATACTGATAACAAGTTCAAACAGGTGCCATTACTACAGGTAATAAGTGGAGGACAGAGGAGCCTCTTAAAGAAGAAGTTACAGGTCTGTGAGAGCCAGAAATTTTGCATGTTTTTACGGTGACCAAATACTTATTTTCAACCATAATTTGCAAAATAAATCTTGCCAAATCAGACAAGGTGATTTTCTGAATTTGTTTTCTCATTTTGACTCTCATAGTTGTGGTCTACTCATGATGTCAATTACAGGCCTCTCTCATCTTTCTAAGTGGGAGAACTTGCACAACTGGTGGCTGACTAAATATTTTTTTCCCCACTGTACGTCCAAAATCCCCCACAAAACGTTGTCCGGAAGCATGCGCTGATGGGGCCAATTCACTACAATGGTGATTGCAGAGCAAATGTGCAGTCTTCCATGCACTTTTTTTGGGAGTGTACACTCTGCCATCACCAATGCAGGCTATTGGCCTCATCGACGCATGCGTCTGGACCCCATTTTGTGGTGGATTTCAGACTTAGGCTCTGACGAGGACACAGAATGCAATATGAAAGCACCTGCTACCTGTCATGAAGTGGAGGTGTTGGTTGTTGGTAGAGGTGTTTGGAGTGTTGATCTGCGATTGCTGCTTGGTGTTTCTGTTGTGTGCGATTCCTCATCTTCTCCTCTTTCGTTTACCTCAATTTTGTTTGGTGTTCCTCTCTGTTGTCTGTGAGTGCATATGTGTATGTTTGGTATTCTCATTTATCCCTGTACGTCCTCCCTTGATAGTCTAGTTTGAAACAGTCTGATCAGAATGTTAAACAATGAACCTCATGTTCACATTTGCAAATTTTTGCTAAGCGGCATTAGATATTCAATGTATGATTTTGAAATGTGCGGTAAATGTCTTTCTATAGTTCTGGCACTATTTAAATTAGGGACTATAGAACATAGGTATGCAGGTATATACTTACCTACATAGGAAATAGAAATAATACTCTCTTTAAAATGTTTCTTATAAAAACTACATGTAATTTGTAACTAAGCAATTAGTCTAAAATCTTTTCTGCATTAGTTGATTAGAGTGGATGAGGAAAGTCATGGGTATCCGATGACATTATTAATTTTATGTAAGGCTGAAATTAGTAGGTTTATCTCGATATTGTTGTTTGTGCTAATGTTGGGGTCACATATTGTATAAGACATGACAGATCTATTGCACAACACCCATTATTACCTAGAATATAGCTAACTATAACTATAAAGTGATTATAAAGTTGCACTTTGGTGTAAAAATATTTTTTGTGTTTTTTTATTATTATTAATAAAATGACTACTTTCCAAATATCATGCCTAAAGCAGCATTTACACTCAAACATAATGTTAAATAAGCGTTCTCAAGATCGCTCGTTCACAATGAATGAGCAAAATGCATTTACTGGGTGAAATGACCTTTTCCACACAACAAAATGTCATTATTCTCAGTGTTGATTCCTAGGCGCAGAGAGCGATCTATTATAGATTGTTTAATTCAGTCTATCTGTTTAAACCGGCTATTAAACAATTGCCGATCGGTAAAGATTTACCAATCAGTGGTTCTTTAGTGCCACTGATCAGTTCATGTAAATGGACCCCAATACCCATTAATTTCTTAAAAATAAATGCAAACATATCAATAACTTTAACATCACCATGTAATTTAATATCATTTAACACCAGAGAGTAACTGTCACTTTATGACAAGGAACTGTGGGTACCTACCCCATCTCTTGAACTATGGGCACCTTAGGCTAATCCTGTCCCAGGGATTACCCTGGATTTTGGAGATGCTGGGGTCTCATACTTTCCAATGCTGATATCTTAGCCCTTATCTGTTCCTTCCCCCACCCAGGCAGATGTGAGTCTGAGTGTATAGGAAAAGACTAACTAGACAGACAGGGGTGAACAAACAGGGATAAAAGAAGACAAGAATCATACAAATGCACTCACAAAACAACACAGTGGGAAGCAGGAGAAGAATAGGAAGGAGAAAAACAAATGGGTGAGGATTAGGAGAAACAGGCAAACCAACTCCACACAGAGTTCTCCTGAAAAACTCTCCAACTGCCTACTCCAACCATTGAACTTCTCCTTCAACTCCAAACTAATAAGTGGAGAAATTATCACTGGCAACTCCCAAGTGCAATTGGCAAGCATATAGGCTACAGGGGAGTGGCCAACACAGAACAGCTGAGGTAATTCAAGATGGAGAGCTCCAGGAGATTAACTGAGCTAATTACCCCTTGCAATGACAGAGCAAGGAAACCCTTCACTGTTTAATAGGATGGGGAAGCAGTTTTAATCAGTGCAAGAGTTTGTGTAAACAGATACCTTGATCTTCTGGCCCCTCTCTGTTGCGTTGTCCCCATGACAGTAACAATATATACTCTAAATAGGAAATTGCTAACTTTACTATACAATAATTTACATGTCATCTCATGTATATCTCTATGCTGTTTGTTACCTCATATTGTATCTTGTTTTAAGTTTTAGACAGTTTCATTCCATTGATCAATTTGTTGTAACATGTACCTCACTAGAGATCTCTAGTAAATGCTGCCATTATAGAAATTGATAAACCACTACTACTGTTCATAAGAATAATAACAATGAATGAAAAACAGCAGTTATTTATCCTTTAGACAGGGGTAAATGTTTCACAATAACAAACAAAACCTAAAAAGCTCATTCTTCTGGGGGTCACTTTGATATTTAGCAGCAAAAAAGCCAAACCTCCCAATAAAGTCAATTACATACTTGCTGGACACAATAGTGAAAAAAAACAAAGTTTAGTTACTCTTTTACAATATTTCTTTGGAGGGAAGGAGAATAGGATAGAGAAGAAAGAACCAATGGCAGATCGTTTATAGCTGCCTACTGCACATAAACCAGATCAAATGTTCCATATTGTGAGGTAACTAAACTGTGCCGTGTTTGTGGAAATAATATACAATATGATGTAATGCACATGCAAAGTATATTATGACTGTAAGTAATCAGTATTATAGTGGAATGTGCTGCATTGAGGAGTTGTGTAAAATGTACTTGTTATACATGTGAATAAGTTTATTATTAAATAATATAAAAATGTAGTATAATTAATTGCAATTCAAAGCCTTGTGTTGTGTTGTCATTTTTTCTCGCTTGTCCTTACTCTACGTGTAACGTTGTATTAGCTACATTTCACATCCGATGTCTCTTTGAAAGTTTTCTATTTGTTCAGTGCAGTGTATTCTCTTATAAAACCCACCCTATCTAATAGAAACTATGGGTCTTCTGTGAAAAAATTATTGTTATGGAGTGAATATTGCAAGTGTGCAGGATTTTATTTTAATATAATGTATATAATGATATCAAATATTTACAAAACATCACTACTTTTTTTTTTACAAAGTCTTAACACAAAACCTTCTTCTGATTCCTCATTATCGTCTCTGAAAAAAACAAGCCATGAAGTGCCACGCAGCCGTAAAAATATAGAAGTTTGTCTGATACAACATCATGTGGAAAAAACTAAAAAAATTCTGTGGTCCTAGAAAGGGTTTCTCTATCTCATAAATTGAAGGCAAATTAGTAGATTATGCTATCGATATGTGTTCCATGGGGGTCCATCCTCCAGAGCAGGGGTGGGGAACCTTATTTTCTGCAAAGTGCCATTTGGATTTGGATATGTGTATTGTCACTAACTTTGCTTTTTCAAAGAAAAGCTCCCATTAGATATGTGTAAAAACACTTTATATCATTAGTAAATTGCATCAAACACCTCTTTTCAGTCATAGAGGTGGCACTTTTTACAGCTTCAGTCACAGTCAGTCATGGTCCTGTTCAAAATTATTCACGCCCACTGATTCTGATTGATTGCCGTTACTGGCATGATGTCATGGCAATGACCTCGGAAATTTGCACTTGCGGACTACTCATCAACACCCTGGGCATGCGCACTGAATCTGAGTGTACGTCCCCAGCTTCTTTTCACATGTGCGCATGCTCAGGAGCCGCTGTGAGTCAGTGGCGACATGATAGTTTGTGAGCGTGAACGCTAAGCATGCCACTGTCTTTCCGCTCACCGTCATGGAGCATGAGCACAGGCAGTGCGGGATTTCCGAGGCTGATGCCGTGACATCAGACCAGTCATGGCAATCACTCACAATGAAGTGGCGCGTGAATAATTTTGAACAGGACCATGACTGACTGTGACTGAAGCGGTAAAAAGTGCCACCCCTATGACTGAAATTAAAGGTATGTGATGCAAACTACTTATGATATAAAATGTTTTTACACATATATACTGGGAGCTTTTCTTTCAGAAAGCAATGTTAGTGATGCACATTGCAACACTAACAACACACTGGGGGCAGTTTAAAACACAGAAAGGACATGACCGGTTCCCTTTAATTAACTCACTCCTAATGTGATGGCTGGAGCTGCTTCTCTTTGGTGCGGCTGTGATATTAGATGGTATTGATGATGTTGCTACTCGTTACACGTTAAAAGCTGCTACGCTTTTCCAGATTTCCATCAGTCTGGAGCGCATGTGACCGTTTGCAATAATAAATTTTTTAAAGATCCCCAAGCACTAAGTCTTACCGAACACAGATGTATATTGCACTGCAGGTCTCCTCACAGTAGGGAATTCATTACTGCTCACGTTACATTTTCAGAACTCAAGCAGTTGGAGATCTGCAGAATGCATGACATAGGGGACGCTGAGACTGCTGTATAAACATCCCATAGGAGACACAAAAACTGCTGTATATACAGTATGAAATAGTAGACACAGAAACTGCTGTGTATACATCACATAGGAGACACTGAGGCTGGAGTATATACATCATATAGGATACCCTGAGGTTGGAGTATATACATCACATTGGATACACTGGGACTGGAGTATATACATCATATAGAATACCCTGAGGCTGGAGTATATACATCACATAGGAGACACTGGGGCTGGAGTATATACATCATATAGGATACCCTGAGGTTGGAGTATATACATCACATTGGATACACTGGGACTGGAGTATATACATCATATAGGATACCCTGAGGCTGGAGTATATAATCACATAGGAGACACTGGGGCTGGAGTATATACATCATATTGAATACCCTGAGGCTGGAGTATATACATCACATAATAATAATAATCTTTATTTATATAGCGCCAACATATTCTGCAGCGCTTTACAGTTTAACAGTTTCAAAACACAAGTCATAAGTAACAACGTTAACAATACAATAATTAAAGCAAAATAAGACGACCCTGCCCGTGAGAGCTTACAATCTACAATGAGGTGGGGGAGGTACAAAGTAAAGGTGTGTATATACAATGGTGCATTTACAATGATGGTCCAGCCATCTTGAGGGAGTGATGGATGGAGATGGTGAATGGGCTACACTCACACACTTACACCTAGGGGCATAGGATACACTGGGGCTGGAGTATATACATCATATAGGATACCCTGGTGCTTGAGTATATACATAACATAGGATACACTGGGGCTGGAGTATATCCATCACATAGCATACACTGGGGCTGGAGTATATATACGTCACAGACATGGGGCTGCTGTATAGTCATCATAAGAGATGCTGGGGCTGTGGTATATTCATCACAGAAGACATGAGGCTGAGTTACTCACATTACAGGAGATGCTAGGTCTACAGTATATACATCAGAGGAGACATGGGGCTGAAGTATAATCGTCACAGAAGACATGCGGCTGTGGAATAAATATCACAATAGACATGTGGCTGTAGTCTAGACATCACAGGAGATATTGGACCTGAGGTATAGAAATCATAGGAGACATGGGGCTGTGATATAGACATCACTAGAGATATGGGGCTCTGGCATAGACATAACAGGAGACATGGGGCTGTGGCATAGACATCACCAGAGACATGGGGATGCGGGTATAGACATCACCAGAGACATGGGGCTGCGGGTATAGACATCACAGGAGATGCTGAGTCTGTGGTATAGACATCACAGGAGACATACGGCTACGGTATAGTCATCACAGAAGACATGGGGCTGCGGTATAGATGTCACAGGACACATTGGGCAGTGGTGTGGACATCACAGGAGACATGGGGCTGTGGTATAAACCTCACAGGAAACCTCGGACTGTGGTATAGACATAACAGGAAATGCATAGGCTGCTGCCTTCTGTGGGACCGGAGGGCATTGCACGCTAACTCCTCCCCTAAGAGAACATTTAGACACTGGCACTATGGCTAATGTCCAGACATAATCTTTCATTGCACGCATAAGCAGCATTCAATGGTGATCGCTGAGTGAGCGTTTTCGCAAAGCAGGAAGTAATTAAAGGTCTGTCAACCGGCAAAATGCAGATGCTGGCCCGGAAATCTGCCCAGGGACAGAAAAAAGTCATTGTGAGATATAAATGGCCTGCAGTGTGCTACCCTTTTTTCTTGTATGTGCGTGAGTTGGTGACTCTGGGTTTAGCACCTGTTCACACTGGATCTATGTGTGGATGTGCCGGTCAGTTTTTTGATATAAATGGCCTGCAGGCCTGAGGTTCCCCACACTTGCTCTAGAGCTTTCATCGATTCTGAGATTGAGAGGCATGCATTGCGGGGTTTCCTTCCCTGTTTTTCCTCTGCGCAAGGATGCTACTGCCGGCCAAGCTGTGCAGGGAGGGACATGCAACATATATTTAGAAAGTTATAGAATTTTTGATTTACATAATAAATAGACACTATTAACCTAAAACTGTAAACACCCCTGTAAGGTTTGAAAAGGGAAAAAAAAATCATGTCAGTTCTTTTTACATTATAATTTTAAAAAATAAAGCAATAAAAAACCTCACATGGATGTAAGCATGCACATGTTTTATAGCTTTAGCCAAGTTATAAAACTGGGTTTTTGCATTAGGCATTCATTACTCGTGAGCGAACTACAACCGTCATCCGGCACTCAGAGTGTTAATAATCCACAAAACTTCTTCTACATAACAAATAACAGATTAGCGTTTTCGTCGTTACTTGCCACAGCCTATTAGAGAACTAGATCTGGAAAAAATAAATAATTGGGTATTTGGACCATTAGTGTGGATTTTGTATTTTTATCACTGTTAGCATGGAATGGTATGGAGGAGGCGGCTGGGAGGTTGGAACAGCCCATGTCCAGCCAGAAATTTCTTTGCACATAGGGTGGTTGGAAATAGTCATGTTGCTGCCAATCCAAGCATTGTGAGTGAGCTGTTTAAATCATAGTATGTGGGTGCACAGAAAATTTTGTAATAAGGTTGAACACAAGGGAAACAGCTATTATTTTTAAGAAGAGGTGAGTCCTGAATTTTGATGTGTAAAATAATTGTACCATAGTAAAATATTATGATTCCCTTTATTGGTCCTGGGTAGAACTTAAAGAGGCATTCCCATCTCCAAGATTCTATCCCAATATATAGTAGGTGTAATAATAATAATATTAGCAAATATCTCCAATTAGAAATGTAGTATAGTTTTTCTGATTCCCTATGTTTCTTTCCTCATGTGCAGGCATTGCAGGAAGTTAGGTATCCATGTGTCACGGGGTTACTGTGACACTGTGCAGCCAGAAGACATCAGCGTCTGATTGCTCCTACTTCGACGCTGAGAAGAAACACTTCTTCATTTTAAATGTTTATTCCTTTTGGCAGAACATGATAATGGGCCATGTTGGAAAACTCTGCGCTCGCAGCTGAGCTCAGTTAGCCATTCCCTTCCCCTTTATGATCTCTATAATCCATGTCATAGCTAGCATTTGCTGCATGGCTTCAGGAGGAAGAGGTGTTCATATGAGAAGGAGTGTTGGAGGAGTTATCTGTGACTGTTGCGTGGTTTGTAAGTGTGCTTATTCAATACCCTTCTCTACTTTTGTTTATTCCCCATCCTCCACTCCCTGGTGCATTCCTCTATTATATGTGAATGAATATTTTGTATGCCTGGAGTTTTCTGTTAACCCTTACTTATGTAGCCTTGTTTGTTAGGTTGGTATACTGCGGTGCACAATAGAGCCCCTCTTCCCTGGGTGGGGGAAGAGAACAGACCAAGGGCTAGCTCATTAGATAAGGCAAGGGTGGATGCCTTGGCATCTTCACCTTCAGAAGTATCCAGGGAAATAGGGCGAGCTAGGGCGCCCCCTAGTGGTAGAGTCAGGGAAGGAGCCCCTGGTCCCGGGTCACCCAACAGCTGTGTCGTGACACCATGGTTAAGTCTACTGATGAAGTTACAGTTAGTTAACTAGCTGCTAGTGGTCATAACCATGGATCCCTAAGGTCCTCCAATACCTGCACATGAGGAAAGAGACATAGGGAATCAGAAAAACTATACTACATTTCTAAATGGAGGTATTTGCTAATATTTTTATTATTACACCTACTACATATTGTGATAGGAGACCTTGGAGATGGGAATACCCCTTTAAAGCTTCGCCCTGAAAAAAACAAAAGAAATAACTAAATATGACAAAGCCTTCTAATCCTTATGTGTGATACCTGAGTGGAGTCTTCTTTTGTAAACTTAACGGTATGTCTCTTCAGTTTCCAAAGCTTGTCATAGATCTGTAGCTGTTGCCATTATATAACGATCATTGTGATGTTTTAAGTGTCAATGTTAAATATTGATAAAGAAGATAATCAATACACCTATTACAATCCATAATATGCCAATATGTTACATTATCTGTTATATGCCAGCTGTACACTGGCTTCACAAAATCATGTTTTGCTTCAGGTAAAAAAAAGCCAAGGGTACAGTTATTGTTAGAATGTTCTGTAAGGTAAGATGTACCATAAGAAATGAGATGCCTCAAAGCAGTTAGCAACAGATTTATCCTTTAAAACTAATAATTGTTTATGTCTTGCTTATGAATTGTTTAATTGGGAATGATGTTCAACATTCTGTGTTCTGGCCATATGTAGGACCTCCATTGCTGTGAGCCAGAATTTTGATTTAAAGGGAACCTGTCAAGTGAAAAAAACGCTATTAACCTTCAATTAACCTTCAGATATAGGGTTAATCAGCAGGTTAATAATGTTTTGAATCTGCCCGGCCCCTGTACTAAGACCCTTGCTGTCGGAGAAATTGAACTCTATTCCTCCCGATAGTGATTGGCATCCAGTCATGGGGACGGCACAGGTGCGGTTTCAGTTCCCACTCTGTGTATAGAGAGCAGCGACTATAACTGCACCTCTGGCACTGACTGACGGCAGCTCAGCATTAGGGCCAGCTATCACTTAGTGGCACAGTCACAGAACGGTGACTCCACCCGCGCTGGTGCCGCCCCAGACACTGAAACCAGAACACTACCAGGAGGAATAAAGTTAATTTCCACACAGCAGCGGAGCACTAAGTGTGGGTGCCGGGCAGGTTCAGAATGCTATTAACCTGCAAATTAAGCGTATATCTGCAGGTTAATAGCGTTTTTTTCACGCGACATGTTCACTTTAAATACTACACCCTTTTGCAACCGGTGAGACCCTTCTCTAACATTCATAGGGGTTTTACATCATATCTTTATCTATCTTTTTTAATTGTAAATTTTCTTTAAAATACATTTCCTTTCTTACTCAAATCACCTGTGAAGAGGAGATGTGTGCTAGTACAGAAATATTTTGCAAGTGATGGAGAAGTGGGCGCAATCTAAACAGAAGAATCTACTTGATAGACAAAAGTGGCTGCAGGTCCTTTACGTTTACGCACAATTGTACACATTTCTTTGGGTCCTACTAACTGGTTGTAAAGTGTGGGGTTGGGTCTTTCCTCACATACTGTGGCTGTCATGTGTTGTGAATAGGCTGGAAATGAGTTCTGAGCAGAAGC
>VIAB01022387.1:9991-21348 GCA_009801035.1 Oophaga pumilio
GGTGGCCCCCCCGGCTGTCTGCAGAGGGACTAGAAATTGCGAAAATCGATGGTAACAGTACTCAAATGACATGGGAACAGCATGGGGAAGACCACTGGAAGCATTTCTGACTCCCTGGTCACTGCTGTGAACAATGTTGTCAGAGTGTTACACGACTTTTACACTCACAATAAAACATACCAAAACGAAACCAAAATGGATTTTCCTGGAAAATATGTTAAGGAACATCCTTTCCAGGGTAATGACTTGTGTATAAGGCAAAATTAATAACCAAAAACAAAAATGGTCCTCCACACCTTAGGCTATGTTCACACATAGCATTTTTGATGCGTTTTTGAACTTTAGCATAGCTTTCAACCAAGACAAATGCATTCACTGGGAAATGTCATTTTAACATTTTACAACCTTATCTGGCCATGTGGTGTGTGACACATCATCAGACACATCCTGTTTCATTTGTGAAGAAGGGACTCTGAAAGTCACAAAGTCTATTTTTATAGGGCCATTATTCTTAAAGGGCTAGCAGTCAGCCCTCACTATACATAGAGCCATCAGCCAGCTATGCTTTGTTGTTCCCATTATTAAACAGTGAGTTTTCTAAACTGTTATTGCGTATGCAGTGAGTGAAAGGGCTGCCTAAAATTTAGACGTGCTCCAATACCCCTTTGAAGAGACGTACAGGAGGGCCTCCTGAAAACAATGTTCCCATTATTAGGAAGTGGGTCTCCTATACTGCTTGCCTATGCAGTGAGTGCAAAGGCTGACCAAAATTTGGACGCACACCAATGCCCCTTTGAAGAGATGTAGAGGAGAGCCTCCTGAAAACAATGTTCCCATTATTAGGAAGAGTGTCTCCCATACTGTTTGCCTATGTAGTGAATGCAAGGGCTGCCAAAAATTTGGAGTCACTCCAATGCCCCTTGGAAAATATGTGGAGGAGGGCTACATAAAAAAATGTTCCCATTAGAAAGGAGCGGGTCTCCCATAGTGTTTGCTATGCAGTGAATGCAAGGGCTACTAAAAATTTGGAGGTACTCCTATGCCCCCTGGAAGACTCTCTCAGAACTTTGACAGTGTTCCCCTGCCTCTGCTGGATTGGAGTTGTGTCTCTCTCACCTGTACTCCTTGGTTGTCCAATGAACTGTGACCTCTGCCACCAGTGTTTTCAGATGGGAATTTTTTTAAATAATTCCTCAGCAAGGGCCTTCTGTTACTGCCCCAAATTAGAAGACATGTCTGCCTCGGGAATAAGAGATAGAAAGTTCTCCTTGTAGTGTGGCTCTAGAAGTGTCACCAACCAGTAATGACTGTCACCCAAAATTTTGAGAACGCGAGGGTCACGGTCAAGGCATCGTACCATAAAGTCAGCCATGTGTGCCAGACTGCTAACAGGCAAGACTTCCATGAACTCTACAAGAGGACGACTGACCATGCTCTCCTACTCATCCTCCCTGTCCTCAGGCCATTCACGTTGAACAGACGGTATGGCAGTTATGCAGGTAGTACCTTCTATAGCTCATGAAACTAGTTCCTGTTCTTCCTCCTCCTCTTGCTCCTCCTGTTCCTCATTGCCACCCAATCCACATTGGGATGTGATGTGGCTGGGCTGTGTGTAATCACCCTGTATGGTTCCTTGCTCCATCTCATCGTGCTCTGCCTGCAATGCATCCTCTTTGATTGTGAGCAGAGAGCGTTTCAGAAGACAGAGAAGTGGAATGGTGACGCTAATTATGGCGTCACTGCCGCTCACTATCTTGGTGGAGTCCTCAAAGTTTTGGAGGATGGTTCATGTGTCCACTCCTGAGGTCTTATGTGTGGCATCTGAACTGTATACCGATGGCCTTTTTGATGATGGTAGTTAACAATTGCCCTCTTCTGCTAACAAATCCTTCTCAACATCTGCAGTGTAGAGTTCCAATGCGTGGGGTCATCACACATCAGTTGGTGAGCCGGAAGCTGCAAACGCTGCTGAAGCATGGCAAGGGCGGCGGAAGCTGTAGATGACTTTCTAAAATGGGCACACAGGCGGCGTACTTTCACAAGCAGATCCGGTAGCTCCGGATAGGTTTTAAGAAACCGCTGAACCACAAGGTTAAGCACATGGGCCAGGCATGGAACATGTGTGAGCTCGCCTCACCTCAGAGCTGCCGCCAGGTTCCGGCCATTGTCACACACGACCATGCCTGGCTGTAGGTTCACCAGTGTCAGCCACAGATCTGTCTGCTCTTTCAGAGCTGTCCACAGCTCTTCAGCATTGTGGGGTTTGTCACCTAAGCATATTAGCTTCAGCACAGCCTATTGCCGCTTGGCTGAGGAAGTGCTGCAGTGCTTCCAGCTTATGACTGATGTGGTCATTTCGGAGATGGAGGCTGAAGAAGAGGAGGAGGAGGATGAGTTGTAGGAGCTGTAGACTGTTGGGGCAACCCTGATTGACCTAGCGCCTGCAATCCTCAGCATCGGGAGGACGTGTTCCTTCCCAAGGTCTGACTGGGTCCCGGCTTCCACTATGTTAACCCAGTGTGCTGTCAGCAAGCTGTACCATCCCTGCCCACAAGCACTAGTCCACGTGTTCGTGGTTAGGTGGACTTTCCCAGAAACTGCACTGTTGAGGGCACGACTAATGTTGTGGGACTCGTGCTTGTGTAATGCGGGGATGGTACACTGAGAGAAATAGTGGTGGCTGGGGATCGAGTACCGAAGGATGGCCGCCACCACCAGGTTGTGGAAAGCTTCCGCCTCCACGAGCCTAAAAGGCAACAGTCGAGAAATGTGTGAATTTAGTGGTGTGGCCTGTGGAGAATTGGCTGCGTATTTGCCTTTGCATTCCAAGGACTGGGGTATGGACAACTGAACGCTGCGCTGGGATAAGGACGTGGACGTGCTTGCTGATGGTGCTAGTTGAGTGTGTGCAATGACAGGTTTAGGGCAAGAGGCAGCTTTGCATGCACCATGGACATGGAATTGGCTTGCACGCATAACAGCAGAAGAAGCAGTGGCATCACCAGCAGACACTGTTCCAGGAACCTGGGGTTCGGCCCTCAAAGTCGGGTGCTTTGCTGTCATGTGTCTGATCATGCTGGTGGTGGACCAGCTGGTAGACTTGCTACCCCTGCTGATGCTGGCCTGGCAGGTGGTGCAAATGGCTTTTTTGGGGTTATCAGCAGAGTCTTTAAATAACAACCAAACTCGGGAAAACCTAACAGTTGTACTGGCAACTTCCGGCGTGTTGGTGTAACCGGAAATGGTTTCCTGTCTTCTATCTTCAGCCTCCACACTGCTTCTTCCTGCCTGTTGGGGTGCTACACTTCCCTCCCCCTGTGTGCTGCTGTCCTCCCTCTGCACGTCCTCCTGCCAGGCTGGGTCAGTTACTATATCATCCACCACCTCGTCTTCCACTTCCGCACCCTGGGCCTCCTCCTGACTTTCTGGCAATTGTGTCTCATCATCGTTCCCCTCTTGTGACACTTTCCCACCATCGCCTTCGTGTGTCCGTGGCTGACCAAGTATTTGTGCATCACTACATGCCATCACCTCTTGCCCCACTTCAAGTGGATTGGGCGAGAGGCCCGAATCTATAAATGAAAAAGTGAACATCTCTTCAGCGTGCCCAAATGTGGGATCAGTTGTCTCCAGGCACACGGCATGATTGCAGGAAGGAAGATCAGGGTGAGAAATATGCGGTTCAGACTCATGGCTACTGAGGCTTGACCTTGTGGAAAACAGGGTGGTGGTGTGGCAAAGTGACTGGAAGCATTATCCAGTACCGAACCAACAACCTTTTGACTCTGCTCTGGGTTCAATAGTGGTGTGCTGAGGTCCCCTAGTAATTAGGACAGGAAGGTCTGCGAGAAAATGTGGGTGTTTGCGGTGGCACAATTTCAGCTTGCCCACGGCCTTGGCCTCTGCATGCACCATCACCATCAACATCACGTCCAGTTCCCCCTCCCTTGCCTCGTGCCTTGCCCATTTTAAATGGAGGACAATATTTTCCACGTTCACTACAAATGGCTGAATTTGGAGTGAACTTATATTTGATCCATGTGACGGACAAACCACAGTTTTAAATATCTGGCCTGTAGGTAACTATCTTTTTTTTTCAGCAAACTGGTGTCAATAACTTCACTAACACACTGCAACAAAATTTAAATGGAGGCCAGAAATGGCAGAATTTTGAGCGCACTTATGTGTGATCCGTGTGACAGACAAACCACAGTTTTAAGTACCTGTCCTGTAGGTAACTATTTTTAACAGCAAACTGGTGTCAATAACTTCACTAACACACTGCAACAAAATTTAAATGGTTACCAGAAATGGCAGAATTTTGAGTGCACTACTTATATGTGATCCGTGTGACCGACAAACCACAGTTTTAAGTAGCTGGCCTATAGGTAACTGTTTTAAACAGCAAACTGGTGTCAATATCTTCACTAACACACTACAACAAAATTTAAATGGAGGCCAGAAATGGCAGAATTTTGAGTGCACTTATATGTGATCCGTGTGACGGATAAACCACAATTTTAAATAAATGGATTTTTAGCACTGTAATATGGAAATGATCTGGCTGTATTCTGCAGTGCCAACAAGCAAACGGAGCAGAAGAACAGTGTTCTCTGGTTTGCTTTTTAAGCAAATAATCAGGATTAAGATCCCCAAAAAATTATTCCTGGCCCCTGATACCTGGGGCTATGTCTAGAAATATCTGTAAAAGCAGGAGCACACAGAACTGGAATGGACCCTCTTGCTATATGCACTGCCACATACACTGCCTGCCTGCCTAGCACTGATATCTATGCTGCTGGATTAGTCCTCAGAAGGACTGTTAGTTGAGATTGACATGTGTATACTATATTGATATCTACACTCACTAAGTAAGAAACAATCTCTCCCTAGCTCAGCAGCAACTCTCCCTACACTGCCTGATTCTGGAGTAGACTGTGACGAGCATGGCGGTGCCAGGTCTGATATAGACCTGATGACGCTGTGCGGCCAGCTAATCACTCTAATGCCATAACTAACATGGCTGCGGCATTACAGTGTGTGGCAGACAATCCCTGCATGTTCATTGGCTTTCTAAAGAGTGCGAAACATGCAAGGAGGGGCCCCGAGCTTCCGCCGAGCAACCCCGTAAATACTCTGTGAGCTCCGATCATCTCGAGCAATGAGATGCTCGGTCGAGTACCAAGTAGTGGCGAGCATCCTCGCTTAAAAATAGTTCTTATACTTTTTCTTGCTCTTATTTTAATGTTTTTTCTGACACTTTCCAAAATGGCCTCATACATATATGTGTTCATGCTCACTCTCCTAGAGGTTACACTTTGCTAGATAACAGTTTTCCATATTTCTTGCTACAGAAATGAAGTTTTTGAAATTAATTGACTATTAAAAGCATAAACAGGCATGTATGAAAAATGCAGTAAAACTTTAAAGACTCTGAGTGGTGAATTCTCTTTTATTTATGAGGACGTTTGACATTCTTCATATATATCTAAATATTGTGAACATCTTGTTTTGTCTTGAATTTGTAGCCAGCTGCAAAATTGAAATATCTTTGCTCATGAGCCTAAAAAGATTCTTTCACAGCTCCAAAATGTCAAATTTACTGGACTGTACAGAGCTGTCATAAATATATCTCTTTCACTGCCTTTGATACAAACTTTTATCTATGATGAACCCAGATGTCAAAACTGAGTGTGGATTCAAACAATTCTGTGCCATTGTTTTTCCTAAAATAAGAGCCACCATCTTGTATTGTAACAGCTCATTCTTCATCCTCTGTTTGGCTTGCAGATTTTATTCAATGTAGTAGCTCTGCGTCAAATGTGGAGTTACTGGCTCACACTGAGCTTCATCTGTAAGCAATAGACAGGTCTAAGAAGTAACCTTGCCTGTACTTAAATGTGATTATAGCACATAAACAAGTGGAAAGTTAAAACATACAGTAGGAAAAAAATGAATAAACAATTTGAGATTGATGCAAATGACATCAAGACGCTATACAAAAACTAAGGGATTGTACTTATTCTCCTTTGGGTCATGATTCATGAAGGAAAGCATTGGAAGAGACACTTTAGTCCAAAACCACAGGTTGGGCAGCAAAAATAAGAGAAACTTTTCTCTTGCTGTAAGAAACAGTCTCCAAAATTATGATCAGATAACTGTGTCTAGAATTGGAAGAGGTTACACGGACGCGTTCAAAGAATTTTGGATCCACAAACTGTTCAACAAATTCAGAATTTTGGATCCTGAAGTAGTTAAAACAGCAATTCTTGTAAATTTTTTGTACCTGTACTTGTGAAGTAACAAACTTGGTGAAATGGAACCACTTTTCATCGGACATGATGTACTAAAAGATGTCCGAGTGGTTGGCTATACTTAGATCCACACAGAATCTTCTATTTCCCTCGCTCCTTTACACAACTGATACTTGGTGGCTTGTGGAAAAATATTTTCAGTACATGGTGACATGTCGTTCTGCTGGAATCATTTTCACATTGATATCCTTTGGCTTTGCATAATTACCTCCTGGATGTCTATAATAATAGGAGCTAGAATCCGTAGTTGTCTTCTTTTTCATCATCAGGAGATCTTGCGTTACGTCACTTCTTCATCAAATAATGTACTCTCACTTTTCTGGAATGGGTAATTATCCAATTAAACAATTGTGTGTTTCTGTTAATGACCCTGTGTCACCATAAGCCTCCGTTACAACAATTTGGCATGTAAGACTCTCACACACAACACTATTGCCCACCTCAAAGAGTGTCTCATCGGGCAAAAAATGAGATGATAGGCATTATGATTTTCATACATTTTCCTGGTAAAATGAAAGCTAGGTTCAGATTCTTCATTCACATAAAGTCACGGATTGAAAATATGAATTCTCTAAAATGTAATCAATTTGACACAGGATAGAGGATATTCACACTTAACCCCTGGAAAGAAGTGATGGACTTTACTGCAGGAAGATCCCCAGGTTATGAACCCCAAATAGTCATCATGTGAAAGCAGTAGTAGCATAGCCTTGAACATAGCCAAAGGTCATCATCAGTAGATAAGTCAGGATGAGGCAGATCACAGTATAAAAAAAAAACAGGAACCTAGGTGGAAATGTAAGCAAGGTTCATAACCAAGAGGAGGACAAAAAGTAAAAGACAATACAAAGGACAAGTAAGAACATGGTCAGGAACAAAGCCAAGGTTTAGATCAGGATATAGTAGAGGCCCTTTTTGGGGAACAATCCACAATGTTCTTTTCATGGTCATATTCACAGTTCGAGCATAATTGTTATTGCCACACTGATCCAATAAAGAGACTAAACAACAGTTGTCTCCAAATGTTAAATACATTACCTCCCATGAAACACAATTCCCCATAACAGACCCAGCTGTAGAAGAAGTAACCAATGTATCTCCTGCAAAAAATTGTCCCATTAGTTTCATAGGATCCCAAATCTCACCCCAAACATTTACTTTAATCAAACACTAGAAAACAAGATTTGTGGAAACATAAAGCTGCAATGTTCTTCTGGGTTACCAACTTAAGCGGGTTCTCCCAAAAAGAAATATAAAATTAAACAAATACAAGTCTGTCATTAGAAATATATTTTTAATAAATATTTCAACAGCAACATTACCTTCTGATCTTAACTCGATAAAGAACAGGATTCTAAACGGTGTATAATCTGATGTTCTAGTCCCGACAGATGTCTGTCTACAGAATTTATAATTGAAACACCTCCCTCGCCTCCTAAATCCTTAAGGATGGGTAACAGTGGGTGGTCAACTAGCTAATGCTACTGTAGATGGATGCTGTCTTAATTTAAGGTATGAACATTTGATTTATGCACTTAACAAATTGGCTTACAAGTTTTTATATTTTTTTAATTATTCAGTTATTTAGCAGGTTTTCCAGGAATAGAAAACAAATAGTTAAATAAAAGAGATGTTAGTACGAATAAATTCTAAATTGCCTTTAATTATTATTATCATTATTATTATTTATTTATATAGCGCCATTGATTCCATGGTGCTGTACATGAGAAGGGGTTACATACAGATTACAGATATCACTTACGATAAACAAACTAACAATGACAGACCGATATAGAGGGGAGAGAGGACCCTGCCCTTGTGGGCTTACATTCTACAGGATGGTGGGAAGGAGACAGTAGGTTGGGGGGTTGCAGCAGCTCCAGTGATGGTGAGGCGGTAGCTCCAGTAGTGGTGATGAGGGAGTGGGGATCACTGCATGCTGTAAGCTTTCCTGAAGAGGTGGGTTTTCAGGTTCCATCTGAAGGATCCGAGTGTGGTTGATAGTCGGACGTGTTGGGGCAAAGAATTCCAGAGGATGGGGGATATTCGGGAGAAGTCTTTGATGCGGTTGGGTGAGGAGCGAATAAGTGTGGAGGAGAGAAGGAAGTCTTGGGAGGATCGGCGATTACGTGAGTGAAGGTATCGGGAGATTAGTTCAGAGATATATGGAGGAGACAGGTTATAGATGGCCTTGTAGATCAGTATTAGTAAATTGAATTGGATACGCTGAGGGAGTGGGAGCCAGTGGAGAGATTTTCAGAGGGGAGAAGTGGAGGAGTAGCGAGGAGAGAGATGAATTAGTCGGGCAGCAGAGTTAAGGATGGACTGGAAAGGTGCGAGGGTGTTAGCAGGGAGGCCACAGAAAAGGATGTTGCAGTAGTCGAGACGGGAGATGATGAGGGCGTGCACAAGCATTTTAGTAGAGTGAGGGTTGAGGAAGGGACGAATTCTGGAAATATTTTTGAGCAGGAGGCGGCAGGATGTGGAGAGAGCTTGGATGCGCGGTTTGAAGGACAGTGCAGAGTCAAGGGTTACTCCAAGGCAGCGGACCTCCAGTACTGGGGAAAGAGTGATGTTGTCAATTGTTATAGATAGGTCAGGTAAGGAAGATCTGTGATATGGGGGAAAGATGATCAGTTCAGATTTGTCCACATTCAGTTTAAGGAAGTGGGAGGAGAAGAAAGAGGATATGGCTGATAGACACTCCGGGATTTTGGAGAGCAGAGAGGTAACATCTGGGCCAGAAAGGTAGATCTGAGTATCATCGGCATAAAGGTGGTACTGGAATCCGTGGGACTTTGTGAGTTGCCCCAGGCCAAGTGTATAGATTGAGAAGAGTAGGGGTCCTAGAACCGAGCCTTGGGGAACTCCAACAGAGAGAGGGTGGGATGAGGAGGTAGTGTGGGAGTGGGAGACGCTGAATGTGCGGTTGGAGAGGTATGATTTGATCCAGGATAGGGCGAGGTCTTAATTAGCATATCACACTTGTTTAGTCTAGTAAGTTAATCATTACAGAACAATTAAATTGCCACTGCCTTCTTACACCATCAGGAACTCTATTCTGTTGAAAGAAGGTAGAAGTGCTTCCAGTTGATGTTATGATCTAAAACTAAAGATAGCAGTGGTGTTGAGCTAAGAAGATGCTGCTCACACTGCTGTCCAGACTGTCTTTTGATCTAATACACTTTTAAATCTTCTTCATCCAATCAGGATTAGAAAGAACTCCTAAGGTACAATCTGAAACGGTTGAACTGTGGTAAAAACATTAGTCAGCGTTTCATCTTTACTCTATGGCTTTGTAAATGCAAGTTATCATGTGGTGATGGATTTTTAGTGCAACATATCTGAGAAGTGTCCACTTCTAATGGAATTTTCCATAAATTTGTTTGCAAAAATGCCCATCAAATTATTTTCGACATCAAATATGGGAACACCAACAGAACCCTTAATGTAGACCATCAGCGATTGTGTTTACCAAGCTTTATGCCAGCGCAGCTCTCATCTGCTTTGGAAAGTGAGTGTCCACAGTGACATCAGATCTACAGAAATCTGCACTTTCTGTTATTATTAGTGATTATTCCTGATTAGTAGAGATGGGTGATCTTATTCAAATGGAATTTAATTTGTGAAAAATCTGTATTCTGTGAAATACAGATTTTTTTGTAATTGCAAATTGCCAACTGTAGATGGCTGGCAAAAGGGTAAAAAAATCTCTAGTACTCACTTCACTACTCTCCTGTTCTGCCTTTGGTGCCCACTGCTCTCCATCCAGTCCTCAGGGCCTTTTCTTTATACAGTTGTATGCCACTGTCTTCACCCTAGAACAGGACTCCTGGCCTTTATGAGGCCTCCGAAGTCATAATCATTACTGGAAGTCCAATACTAGACTGAAGACACCAGGCCTTGGAGGTTACAGAGCATCACAACATCATGACATCACAGAAATCCTGTTCTAGAGTAAAGACACCCTGGCTTGTGACTGATGAAAGAAGAGGACCAGTGGTGCTTTGATAGATGAGCAGTGAAGTGAGTATAAGTTTTTTTTTTACATATTAGATTACGCATTGATGTGTTTAGAGATCCCAGAGCCTTATAGGGAACATTCAATTTCCTGGTAAAATCTGCGTGATTTGGCAAATTTACATTTTGTCACATTCCTTCATCTTTAGGGATAAGATATCCAGATTCCTTATAATATGGTAAGTTCAAGACAAACCATCATCAACTTGTGTTTACGGGGCTTTACACAGGTTTTGGCAATTTGAAAAGAGTTTCAAATTTGATATTTTGTTTGTATAAGAGCCATGAAAATAATGGATAATTAATGATAGATTAATTGAAGGAATTATGAGAGATACTTTTATTTTTACATCTTTCTGTGTGCGTGTTTTTTTCATTTTGCCGGATAGCATATTTTAATGGTGCCTAGAGAGAAAAGTAGTTTGCCAAACTTCTAAAACAGATAACCGTAATATATTGCAATTTATTTAACTCCCAGCTAGGACTAATAAAATACCTCCTTGGTATCATTTTTAAACTTGAAAATATGTGTTTTCTATAACATTGCAATACTTCATTTGAATTACTGTTCCAGAGAGAGTATTTCAAGGTAAAATAAATTTTTCTAAGAGACTTCCATTATAGTGAAAGAAACTACATTTCTTTCCTTAGTTCATCTGTAATTGTTTCTAAAAAAATATATAAATTGTAAAATATTAAATCTAATGATTCTGAATTTTCTAATAAATGCATTTTTATCAAGTCTGAAAGGATGAAATAATATTTGGTGATTTAATTTTCTGTGTTCATGGAGGTACCAGCGCAAGATGGCTTCCTGTTCATGAGATGGTTGCATGCCAAAGATGTGGTACCCAAATCAATCAAAGATTGATGACATGTCTTGAGAATATACTACAGGAGCTAACAATTTTGGATCTATGGCATCTGTTTTTGAAAGAGACAGACAAAGAGTTGGGAGATCCAAAAAAGGCAGGTTCAGTTGAAATTACCATATATACTCATGTATAAGCCGACCCGTGTATA
>VIAB01022389.1:0-11109 GCA_009801035.1 Oophaga pumilio
AACTGAAATAAATTCACTTTTTGATGATATTCTCATTTTGTGAGGATCACCTGTATAATGTATGGTGTAAATATATTAGATATTGAGTATATAATATCTTATGTATTTATACAGCTTTGCTTTTTTAATGTTCCATGACTTGTAGCAACAATTATACTCTATATAGAATCGCACGTGTTGCTTTTAATATATTGTTCTTGCCTTTCTGACTCTGCAAGAAATCATTGCTGTTATTTATATCACATGATATCTATGTATTACACATATTTTGTGCATATTTTATGTCCAGGTTTTTTCACCATTTGCCTCATCTTTTTTTTTTCCTTTTTATACTTATACTGGATTTTATTCATTAATTGTCAAACTAAAGTATTTTTTACATATATAATTTGACCTTTTTATAAAGTGTTTTCTGTTAGTGTTTCTCTCCTTTAATAACCCCAAAAGTGTTTGATTTCTCAAGATCTCGGTGTATATTTAGCCATTGTAATCACTGGGTGTATAGATCAGATGAAGGGATTTCAGGGAGAGGCTTCCAGACATAACTTGGGATGGAGCTTTATCAGCAGTTCTATGAATATTTCCTCCATCTTTTCTTGAGTTATTGCCCTTTTATCTTTCATGGCTTGCTGGGACTTGTAGTTAGACACCACACTTGACCTTGTTTATTGATTATTACATTCGTTTGTACTTAATGTGAATGGTTTCTATCCTCCTCCAGTAAAGTTTACTTTGGAAGCAGAGATAAGGAAAAGTCTGGTCAAGGGGAAGGAAAGCAAGGACTGAAATCACAACGGTGGAAATGAATCCTATCTGGAGCTTTGAGTGCAGTTGGATGTTATTACAGAAGCACAGAATGTGTGAAATCAATGGATTATTTTGCATTTATTTTTCTGTTCATTAAATGGACATTTATATGCCCTATTGAGAAGGAAGCATGTTAATACAACAAGCCAAGAGCTGGGACAATTATCTACAAATGTGAACGCGAAGAGGTAGAACAGACGGAGAACTAAAATTTGGGGGGGAAAAAGTGCCTCCAGTGTTGGTAAATGGGGGACCTCTCCCTCGGACTCATGTCGCCACAGTCACATCTTCGGGAATTGTTTCTAACTATCCATTTATACATTGACTTCACCAATGGTTACCAATAGTGCACGGAGGTGAAAAGTCCTCAAACTAGGACACCCTCTTTGTATTGAAAATATTCTTGTTTTCCAGGGAATAGATATGGGGCATTTGAAGGAAACTTTCTCACCCGGTCCCTAAAGCTGCCTGGGGCCCAAACTCAACAGTATTATTATACTTGACCTGTGGACGGTGGATGACAGTTACAGAGACTTTTAGGGCCCAGAAGCCTCCAGTTACCGCTAAGCTTGTTCATATAAAATAATTAATCAATTAAATATAATGTAAGTAATGAAAAAGCCTCAAGAGCTATTCCGAAATTCCCTTCTAGATTTCCTTTAGATATCAACTTTTAGTTCAAAGTTTAGAAGTTACTTTCTCTAGAGTAATTGATATTATCAGTCTGGGACTGCAGGTCTGGTCAGTATTTTTTGTTCCCAACCTTCTCTTTCTTATTCCTATTAGTTACATTTGTGTGCTCCCTGTACAGATGAATGAATATATTTAACTGGAACTAAATTCTACTCAAATGTTACAAATATATAGCTTTGCTGAATTGAGGATTCTTTATAATTCACTTCCATTCAGCCGCCATTTTTCGGAACCGTTGAAGGCTATCAAATGGTTAAAAAGCAAAAAATAAGTATACTCACCTTAGCGGACAGTTCTCCGGCCTGTCCAGACCTCACCATCTGATGAGTCCTAGGTACAGTTCTTCCTTCGCATTCTTGCACAAGGTCACGTCACACGTCGTAACATCATGACCTTGACGGCAAAACCCTCATGACTGGAGATGAGTGAACCTTTCAAGATTCGGTTGGGCCATCATCCTGATGTTCAACGAACATTTTTGCCGAACAGTTAGTCGAACGTACCGGAACCCTATTGAATTCAATGAGAGGCAAAACCAAACGAATAGACTTCACTTTAAAGCTTCCCAAACAGCTAAGGGCAGATACCATGAAAGTGGCATTAATTGACCCACAGTAGAAATTTGCTAATGGCACAGCAACAGTCAGCCATGGGCCATGCATGAGGAATCAAGGTGTGGCCCAGCATATACAGCATGGAATTGAAGTTTCAATGATGGCCTGGTGGTCAAGGCCACCATTGGGACATTACTGCCCTTACTGGTGTAAGGGGCCCGGTGAGCAGAAGCAAAGAGGAGGGGCCCGGACTGGCTGAGACACACTGCCCCTCTTTTTTTTTGCTTCTGCTCACCGGGCAGTTTTATTTATGAACAGGGGTGGAATCCAGCCGCTCCTGTAGAACCAGTTGCAGAACCAGCAAGAAAAAGTGCATTGATCCAGTTCTAATGTCGGCATCTGCGCTCCCATGTTTCTCTCAGGGGGCAGCACAATCCTCCTGCAGCGGAAGCACTGTGCCGCCCCCTGAGAGACAGCTCTCTGCGCTGTAGTGTAGGCTGGGCAGGAGCAGTCCTGACACTGGGTATAATCACTCACCCCAGCCAGGAGCTGGCAGCCGATCCCTGCCCTCCAGCAGTGTCACATCTATCAGACTGTGGAACAACATGGAGGGCTCTCACTCACCCTGACTGAGGGGGGTAAACAAGTAGAGTTACTGCGGTTGGAGGCCTGTGTGAGAAGACTTGGCATGGTGATGGAGTTGGAAGAAGCAGCAGATGTGGTTGATGGGACGGCCGGTGGTTGGTGAGGCCCGCTAGTCTGCATTTTAGCGCAGTGAGATTCCCACTCCAAGGCATGTTGATCGCGCATCTGCCATTTCATGCATGTAGTAGTCAAATTATTGTAATTTTTGTCTCTGCTGAGTATTTTTTCGCAAATTTGGCAAATAACGTATGTTGGGTCATCCTTTGTAGTCTCAAAAAAAGCTCAGGCTAGGCAACCCTTGCCGCCCTGTGAACTGCAGACTCGCAAACGGTGCTGGCCACAGTCACAGTTGTGGCTAAGGATGCAGTGCTGGTCATGGTTGCATCACCACTTATCTGTGAGGCAAGCTGCAACGTAGTCTCATCGACTTGCTCCTCCTCCACCTCATCTGCTGAACTATTCAGCTGCGTGCCTCTGGGTTCACACCAAAAGAGATCTACAACCTCATCGTCATCCTCTCTGCTCTCCCATTCCTCGTCCTGACAATCCCCCTCCTCCTCTTCCTGCCATGACACCACAGTACAGTCCACGTGTACCTCTGGTATCTGAGTCTCATCAGGATCACCTCCACCCTTGGTGTTTAACATCTGGTAATGAGGGTCAGGATTCTGCTTGAATCCTACTTCGTCCAGCCCCGAATCCAACATGAAGAAATTTTTGGCATCGGTGCAGATGCTTTTCTCCTCTGGATTCTGTGATTCTTCGGAGCCGATCTCTGATGCCCATGGCATAGAATATGTGAACAGCTCCGCAAACTCAGCCATCTGTGGCTCCCTACAGTCAGCTGAGCGTTTGGAAATTTGTGACGCGATGGGTAACAAGGGTGATTAGGATGCCACTTTTGAGCATTGTACTGTGTGTGATGTTAAGGTGGTGGAAGACGAGAAGAGGCTGCTTGATGCAGCGCTTGCCATCCACTGGAGCACATGCTCTTTCTGGCCCTACAAGGAGTACGGCTGTGCGGCTGCCAAAGAAAGGGAGTAGAGTAGCCCAGCCAGTAACAGATGTCAGTGGTCTTTGGATAGGATGAGACGGTGTTTGTTCAGTTAAGCATTCATTAACATTAACACCTAACCCATGTACACGACGCACACCAAGCCGATTCCCCCTTCCACCACGACCTCGTTATTTCACACTCATGTTTGTACTCTTCCCCTCTTGTAACCTGCTGTTTCACAACCTAAGGCCCAAACCTGTCAGTCACCTGTCACTAAATGAACAATCACTATTTATTTTCTTAGATAGCGTGTCTGAACAACACTCTTACACCTAACGATTTTGATGAGTAAATGTGGCCTCCTGATTCCTCACTGCAACACAGTTTTAGCCCAAACTATTTGGATTAGCAAATGGGGCCTCCTGACTGCAACACGGTTTTAGCTCAACCTAGTTAGATGCTGGAAGATCGATTTCCCACCGGACAGGATCCTATCTAACAAAATGACAAGTTCACTTGCAGCAGCAGCTCTAGCGCAGGAGCGACCTCTCTGCACTATTACACTGAGACAATGGTGCCAGCAAAACAAGATGTCCGCTATTTATATGGAGAGGGACATGTGACTTCGGCAGCTAATCACAGAAGACCTTGTGTCATGACGTTGTGGATGGTTTCTGCGCCCTGCTTTGTGCCGGAATTTACACACATTAAGTTTTAACAGAAAAAAAAATTACACTCCGCCGCTCCTCTGAATGAGACACATCACCTCCCTTCATCAAACACGTCCCACCCTCCCGTTGATCATACAACACCACTATCCCAGCCAAAGTCATAACAAAAACATTAGTGGAAATGCGGTCATTTACCGATCTTTGACCAAATTTTGCCAACTTTGAGAAAAAATTCTCGGCAATCATGAATCTGAATGGGCACATTCAGTGCTACATTCGTGCCGAATTTGAGATTGGCGAACATTTTCCGAAAAAGTTCGCTCGTCTCTACTCGTGACAACTGGAAGTCCCAGGCCTAGCATGAGTAGGCACAGGAAATCAGTACTCGCAGCAGTAATGAAAATTCACTAAATTACTATGTTCCCTGTGATCTCCTCTCCCCTATTCACTATATGGGATAGCTAACACTAGAGAAGACAAAGGATCCAGAAGGATCAAGATAAGCTTGAACAATGGGCAGCAACAGAATGATGTTTAATAGGAAGAAAAGCAAGATTCTACATCTGGATAAGAAAAACGAAAATTACATCTACAGAAGAGGAGGAATAGAACTAAGCAACAGCACGTGTGAAAAAGACTTGGATATAGTAATAGATCACAGACTGCACATGAGTCAACTGTGTGATGCAGCAGCAAAAAGGCAAACACAGTTCTAGGATGTATTAAGAGAAGCAAAGAGTCTAGATCATGTGAAGTAATTATCCCCCTCTACTCCTTCTTGGTCAGGCCTCATCTGGAATACTGCGTCCAGTTCTGGACTCCACATTTTAAAAAAGACAATGAAAAACTGGAGCAATTTCAGAAAAAAGCAACCAGGATGGTGAGCGGACTGCAAAGTATGTCCTACGAGGAAAGGTTAAAGGATCTGGGAATGTTTAGCTGCAAAAAAGAAGGTTAAGAAGAGACTTAATAGCTGTCTACAAATATCTGAAGGGTTGTCACAGTGTAGAGGGATCATCATTATTCTCATTTGCACATGGAAACACGAGAAGCAATGGGATGAAACTGAAAGGTAGAAGCTACAGATTAGACTTTTTGACAGTGAGGGTGATCAATGAGTGGAGCAGGCTGCCACGAGAGGTGGTGAGTTCTCCTTCAATGGAAGTCTTCAAACAGAGGCTGGACAGACATCTGTTTGAGAGGATATAGTGGCTTCTGCATTGAGCAGGGGGTTGGACACGATGACCCCGGAGGTCCCTTCCAACTCTACCATTCTACGTATAATCCTATTCTTACTATGTTCCCTGTGATCTCCTCTCTCCTACTCACTATATTACGGTTTATGTTCTGGTCCATCAGAAGATCTTTCCCATTGTCACAACCCTGCTTTTTTATTTCTTACAGTAATCTCTGTACTTGGCGTCTACTGAACAAATATTGGGTTGAATCTAGTGCACCCTTCCTTAAAGCGATCAGCAGAAATATTGTTTTGTTGTGAGATCAGTAAGGAGGAAGATCCCGGCAGGGTCGCATCTTATTGCAATGTCTGTAATTGTCAACATAATTCCCATTAAAGACATTTCTCTAGACATAAACAGCATTTTTATATATATCTTCCCTGCTGGAATGGAAAGTTAAGACCTAGTAACAGAGTAACATTGTATATTTCTGTACCACGAAACACTCGTGTCTCTTCCAAGTCCCGAGGGGCTTTTCCATTCTATGTATATCACATTCCTCTGGAGTTAGCTGAGCAGTAAATTGGCTTTGGGCTACAATGATACATGTAATCCCCAAATTTATGTGGGATTAGTGTTCAATCATTTACATATATCAGTCACTAAACACAAAATTTACATAATCACCCAGCCGACATGTGCGGAGTCTGTTTTGCAGAAAACACAGGTGTGTTTAATTGTTCATTAATAACGTAGAGGCATTAATTGCGGGTAATTTGGAGATTTTCCTACAGCAGAAAGAAGAAATGGTGATTCTGCGATTATTTTCTTCTTGTTTTTATTACACTTATCCAAATTAAAGATTGTGGACATTAAAGTGAAACTCCGCAGAAAGGCGATGAATTCTCCAAAAATCTTCTCTAACTTAAAGGGACGTGGACTTTCAGATAATTGAACCTGATTTGATAGATAATGTAATGAAAAGAGAATCTGCAAATAATTTTAGTTAAAAATATTGTTGTCTATGCACCCAAAACATCCTTCCAAAGTGATGGTTGCTTCCATAGTGGGCTGTAAGTGCGCACTCTAGCAGCAATAAGGTTTGGTGTCTGTCGCTACCGGATGTGAGGCTGGGTCTTGGTCTCTCTACAGGAAGTTGGCGTGGGTCTGTCTCTCTTCATGAAGTGGGGGGTGGGTCTGTCTACAGGAAGTGGTCATGGGTCTGTTTCTCTGCAGGAAGTGGTGGTATTTGTCTCTCTGTAGGAAGTGGGAGTGGGAATTTGTCTCTGTACAGGAAGTGAGGGTGGGTCTGTCTACAGGAAGTGGGGAGGGTATTTGTCTTTCTACAGGAAGTGGGGTGGGTCTTTGTCTCTCTACAGGAAGTGGGAGTGGGAATTTGTCTCTCTACAGGAAGTGTGAGTGGGTCTGTCTCTCTACAGGAAGTGGGGTTGAGTCTGTGTCTCTACAGGAAGTGGGGGTGGGTCTGTCTCTGCAGGAAGCGGGGTGGGTCTTTGTCTTTGTACAGGAAGGGGTATGGGTCTGTCTCTCTACTGGAAGTGGGGATTGGTATTTGCCTCTCTACAAGAAGTGGAGGTGGGTATGTCTCTCTGCAGGAAGTGGGACGGGTCTTTGTCTCTTTACAAGAAGTGTGAGTGGGTCTGTCTCTCTACAGGAAGTGGTGGTATTTGCCTATCTACGGGAAGTATGGGTAAGTCTTTGTCTTTCTGCAGGAAGTGGGGGTGGGTATTTCTCTCCTACAGGAAGTGGAGGGTATTTGTCTCCTACAGGAAGTGAGGGTTGGGTCTTTGTCTCTCTACAGGAAGTGGAGGTGGATATTTGTCTCCTACAGGAAGTGGAGGGTATTTGTCTCCTACAGGAAGTGGGGGTGGGTCTTTGTCTCTCTACAGGATGTGGGAATGGAATATTTGTTTTTCTACAAAAAGTGGAGGTGGGTTTATGTATTCTACAGGAGGTAAGGTTGGTATCTGTCGATTTTCGTTAAGTGGGGGTGTATCTTCATTACTCTACAGAAGTGGGGGTCTTTATCTCTCCGCAGGAAGTGGGGGTGAGTCTTCATCAATTGTACAGATGTTAAGGGGGATCACTATAGGAAGTGAGGGTGAGAATTTATGTCTATACTGGAAGTAGGGTGTGAATTTGTCTCTTTACAATTAGTGGGGGTAGGTGTTTATAACGCCACAGAAAATGGGGATATTTGTCTTTTTGCAGGAAGTGGGAGCAGGTCAGTGTCTCTCTGCTCTTGGTCTCCTGTCGATCAAACTGGACACAGACATAAGAGAGGAGGGCAATCACTTTACTGCAGACAAGGCACGGGTCACTATTGGGGCAATTCATTCAAGAATTGAATTGGAGTGAGTGATCCAAGGTTTGGGGACTACCAAAAAATAAAGACCTCTTTGGTCCCACCCCACTATTCCTGGAGTTAGAACACATGGGGGGTTTTATATGTTCAGGGGCAATTTTCACGTCACTTTTTGGGGTCTGCCTTTATTTTGCGGTCTTCCAGGAGGTTTATATCCACTTCTTGTGTTCTGTTCGCTTTGGGTTTGGGCTATTTTTACAGCATAACGCACCAATGGGTAAAACATAACCTTAAAAAAAAATCATGTCTCTATACAAAATCTAAATATATTTTATAGCAAATGCCCAAGAGGTCTGATGACTTTGGGAAGTGATCAGAGGACAACTGTGACCAATCAAACTAATAAATTAAAATACTAATAAACTGCGGCCCCTTGAATTTAAAGAACCCACGTTACATCGCTTTGCTTTTCGTCCCCACCTGTGAATAGTGGATCTTCCAAATTGTGGCTCATTACACTGAAAGACACTGGAGCTCCTCATCCTAAAATAGCTGAAAACAGGGAACAGTAGATTTATTTGAATTATGCAGCAAACAGGAGACAGGAGGAGACGTAATGTCCCTTTAAATAAGCAGAAAATAAATCCAAATTAGCCATAAGCAGCCGGATAAGGAGATAATGGTGGGCTATGGGATGTTGTGCGCCCGGCACCTGCGCTGAGCCGGGGAAAGTCAGTAACTCCGCTCTTGCTGGAAGTGATTAGGACGGCGAATGATGGTGAGCATGAAACATTCAGTGACTCCTAAACGCTCCTGCAGTAAAGAGCGCAGCTGTGGCCCCAGTGATCGCATCCATGAAATCTGGGGCCAGATGTGGAGAGCGGCTGCCGACTGTTCCCAGACCCTGGAGCCATATTCCTGTAAAGCATCTTTAACACAGTATTGACCGGAAGACATCAGGATGGCGGCAGCGGCTCCGTCCTATGGATTGTACTGTGGATTCTGGTGCAGAAGGCGAGACGGGCGATGATACATTAGTAACACACTGATATAGATACAGAACCATGACACCAGCATCCGCCGATCCGGAGAAGTCCAGTGCCATCTATCAGTCTAGCAGAACTGAGCAGGTGACCGGATGCATTAGACGGAGCGCCAGGTTTATTCCACAGATTACATCGCTGACTCCAGTCCCTGAGGATCTGGACGAGGCTGATCTCAGGACGGTCACACAACAGTCATTACAGCCCCGGGTTAAATTGTATCTGCTGCTTCCTGCACAGGATCTGCAGTGTCCTCTCCACCGGCTGAGGGGCCAAGAGAACGGCACAACCCGGAGGTAACGCACTGCCAGGTGCATCAAGACTCAGCCTGCTGCACTAAGGCTCTGTGCACACAGAGTTTTCTTGAGATGGTTAAAAAAGAAGACATTTTCTCGTGGAAACCGTTTCAGGAAATGCTCTTTTTGCTTTAAAAAAATTGAGTGAGATACCTTGTAAAAATCACTGCGTGTTATGGGTCTGCAACTCAGGAACAGAGCGGGGGGAATCTGACCATGCACTAGGACTAGACTCGATCCCTACGATGGAGCGGGCGACCTATTCCTTGTGAATAGACCTACCATTACCAACGATCCTAGTCTAGACTCAAGCGAAGACCTGAAGGTGGGGGAAGGGGATCCCTGAAAGATCTAGGGACATGGAACAAAACACTGGTAACCTCCTAGCAGGGAAATAGAGGAAGCTGCAGAAACAAAAGGAAAAAACAAAAAGACTAAGCGAGCAGAACTAGAGTTCCCAGAACTGCACAAAGCATAGCACAACGATATCAAGGCTCCTAGCCAGAACTCAAGCGGATTAACACTGATGTCCAGCAAGGACTGGGAGGCAGGTGCAGGGTAATAAAGGGTGATACAATCACCTGACCAACAACAAGCCCAGCACCAGGGGAAAAAGACCAGCAGCCAGAAACCACAACATGATGGCGGATGGTCAAACTGAATAGATTCTAACACTGAGCTTCTCTGATTCTGTTTTTTTCCAGTTTTGTGCGATATTCACATTTATGAGTTTTGGATCGCAGTATGTGAAATCTCTGCTTGTAGATCAACTAGGCGTTTCTTCAAAGTCTGCTCTGGGCTTGTGCACTTTCACTAACTCCTCTGTGACAGGTGCTGCCCTGTGATTGACAGCATCTGGGAGGGGTGAAAGTACACGCCCTCAGAGACGAGGCCAAAGAAACGCCCAGTCGGACCGCAAAGCAGAGATTTCACATACTGAAATGACACAAATGTGATTATCTCTGAAATGGAGTGACGCAGAAAATGGAAAAGAGCAGAAGACTCAGAAAGAAACGTTTCCAAGATAATTAACTGTTTTTTTGTTTTACACAAGTAACGGGCCTTCTTTTAAATGTACCATAAGTAATTTTTGCTAAAAATAATTTTTTACACTTGGCCATTTGACTCCCCCATCTTCTATGTACAGAATAGACTGAAGAATGAGTTACCAGTGAACCCATCAGTGATAATGCACAGTGGCTACACAGGAGGAAGAGGCTGCACACAGTGACTGCACAGGAGGAAGAGGCTGCACACAGTGACTGCACAGAAGGAAGAAGCTGCACACAGTGACTGCAGAGAAGTCAGGAGACTGCACACAGTGACTAAACAGTAGGAAGAGGCTGCACACAGTGAATGCACGGGAGGAAGAGGCTGCACACAATGACTGCACAGGAGGAAGAGGCTGCACACAATGACTGCACAGGAGGAAGAGGCTGCACACAGTGGCTGCACAGTAGGAAGAGACTGCGCAGCAGGTAAAGACTGCACATAGTGATTTCACAGAGTTCAGGAGACTGCGCACAGTGACTGCACAGGAGGAAGAGGCTGCACACAGCGACTGCACAAGAACAGACAGCACACAGTGTCTGTACAGAAGACAGAAACCGCACACAGTGACTGATTTTAGGATAATTTTTATTTCTCCAGAATTAAACAGAAGACACAAATAGAAAAGCTCATGTACATATGAAATGATTGTTTCCTTACAAATAGCTGTAAGTGCAGTGATGATTCAGGTGGAGGAAAGCTTTAGTGCAAAAATAACTGACAGTATGTTACATTTTTGTGTTGGAGAATCAATCTGATGCAAAGGTTCACAAAAGTCTTCACCCCACTTCATTGTCTCATCAGATCGCCTGTGTTCAGGGCCGGCTCCAGGTTTTTATGGGCCCCGGGCGA
>VIAB01022394.1:0-15647 GCA_009801035.1 Oophaga pumilio
AACAAGGGTTTTGCCACAAAGTATTAAATCTTGTTTGCCAGAGGAATCCAATACTTATTTCTCACTACAAAATGCAAATAAATTTATACAATGTGATTTTCTGGATTTTATTTTTCATATTCTATCTCTCAATTTTAAAATTAATGTACCCTTAAAATTATAGACTGCTCATGTCTTTGTCAGTGAGCTAACTTACAAAAATCAGCAAGGGATAAAGTACTTATTTCCCCCACTGTAACTGTCTTGAAGATGGAAGTCAAAGAACTGAGGGGCAGAGGGCCAATGGAATTTTCTTCTTTTTATGCCCTTTAAGCCATTTCTAATGGTGCATATAAGGAAGAAAAGTTAAAAAAGGATGTGAAAAGTAAAAAATTGACCTTTGATTAGACTACCTATAATTACTTCATCGAATTCAAGTAGTAGACACACTTCAACATCGAAAGCGCAGAGAAAATCAGATCCCCAACAGATACAATTGCTGCAAAGAAATCATTACTTGCAAAACCAAGGGAAAAAGCAATGTGTGTATATACCCTAATGAAAATAAATAAGTAAAAAGGCAAGTGCATTAAATAATTAACACAGGGTACTTAGTAAACACTGTTTTGATCAAAAAAGTATAAAGCTGTCCCACCACGGCAAGGTGTACCCATTTGAGACATTAACTACACTCTCTAAGGTTAAAACCTACCTGGTGTGAATAGTGGCAGAGTCTGGGTCCCAAATGGGCACCCAGCTTCAAAGGGACTATATATGAACTACACAGCTCAGTAGAAAGGAGGCCACACCCTATTTGTACTGAATGCAAAAATGCTAAGGGAAAGCGAAAAACTGAACTGAAATAGACTTGAATGACATGCAAGATGTAGAAGCATGTTCACACTGGCCATAAAAGCAAGCAAAACCAAGGGAAAAAGCAATGTGTGTTTATACCCTAATGAAAATAAATAAGTAAAAAAGCAAGTGCATTAAATAATTAACATAGGGTACTTAGTAAACACTGTTTTAAAAGAAATCATTACTGAAGGAGAGAAGTAAGATGCATCAAACTGTCTGGGCCACAAAAATAGAATGAAACCAGTGGCAATGCCTTTATAATTCAAAATTTGTGAATTTCAAATACTACCGGGAAAATGAATCAAGTGTTTTGTCCCAGTATTGTGGTATAAAATGAAGGCAATATTTAGGGTAAAATCAGGTAACTTTTAACACCACCTGCGCCACTTTTAAAATGTGACAAGAAATGTTGCAGGGTTAACTGGAAGAGGGCACAGCCAGCATCTTTCTGCTAGACTAGCTGAATCTAAAAACGGAAAGCAGCACACATTTTAGCTCAATAAATTGGTTACAACAGGCAAAGATTTTCTTTTCTGTGTTTAGAACAATACAAGCCCCAAATCGCTCAAGATCTCTAGACCCCAAAGTATAATAAACAGTTAGCATGGGAATATGATAAAAAACAATAAAAATTCATACTCAACAAGTCCAAGTCATTACATCTCCCTGACAGTCCTCTGTTGACTTCCTAGACCCCCACTCCGCAGTTGTGCTGGTCTCTTTGCTTGTATTTTCATCCCTGGCTAGGCCTTGACACATGTTTTTGCCATAATGTGCATCTTCCCATGAGTTCATAAGGGGCTGCATACATCATGATGTCATAACATGTATCCAGTCTTAGTCTTCGCCATAAGTGCTGGTGAAGAGTGAAGAGGAGACCAGTGCAGGATATATGTGGAGAAGTATGATTTTTAACATTTTGTTTTAACCAATACAAAGGCTGTATGAATCACGAAAAATGGCAGCCAATGGGATTTGCGCTAATAAAAGTCACAAAAATCTGGAATAGTTACAATCCATAAATTTTGGGAAATTCAAAGCAAATTTGATTTGTTTAGAATTTATTCATTCTTCCTTATGAGCTAAATGAGTAGGCATGAGCTTTTTGAAAACTTTGGTCATTTTACGACACACTTCACTATAAGTCTTAAAGGGAACTTGTGAATAGGATATTTGACCTCTAACTAATAACATGAATAAGGGCCTCTTAAAGGGGTATTCCATTCTCCAAGATGCTATCTCAAAATGTAGTAGGTGTAATAACAATAATAATAATATTATCAATTTCCTCTAATTAGAAATGTACTATACTTTTTCTGATTTGCTATGTCTCTTTCCTCATGTGCAGGACATTGCAAGACCTTAGGTATCCATGGTTACGTCCACTAGCAACCTTCTGTCACTATATCCGTGGTCATAGCCATGGATAGCTAAGGTCCTGCAATGCCTGCACATGAGGAAAGAGACAAAGCGAAAAGAAAATCTACACTACATTTCTAATTGGAGGTATTTTCTAATGTTATTATTATTACACCTACTACATATTGGAATACGATCTTGGAGATGGTATTACCCCATTAACAATTATTAAATCATTACCTTGCTAGTAGTAATTTGTTTGTAAATTGTAGGGAAATCGAGCCTTGAAATTTTAATTTCAAATGCAGGGGACTAGCACTGCACTCCCAGGTCTCCTGCCTTTTTCCCTATTTTCCAACCTGCTTCAGCCTTTAACTGACAGGTCACTCTTCATTAGCCTTCAATGGCCTACCATTCTTTCCCAAGATTCCTTGCAGGTGCTGTCACTGCCCAGGGTCACCTCATCAGAGAGGGTGGCACATACGCAGATAGATTGTCCAGCTCTCAGGAGCTTACTGCACACGTGCCACCACCTCCGAGGAGACAACTCTAGACAATGTGCAGAATCTTTGGCAAGTGAAGCAGGTCACTGAGACAAAAGTGACCTGTCCATTGGAGATTGGCCGCAGGCAGGGATATAGGGAGAGAGGCAGTAGAGCTGGAAGTGCAATGTGTGCCCCATACATCTGCAAATAAATCTTCAATGCTGGATTTCGCTATCATTTCAAAATTCCACAAATAGATTAAGGATATAATATGCATTGAAGGGCCTTTACACATATTCCTTTAGTTAGGGTCTAATATATTAATGACAGAATCCCTTTAATAAATCTTCCCCTATATTTTTCAGAACTGCAGAAGTGAATGAATGACTCTGAACAATGGAAAGGTATGTGATGAAATAGGGGTACAATTGGGACACTGTTGGTGAGTTACTTAAAAATGATATCTACCAAGCATAGCTACTGTAAAATATGTAAAAGACAAGCCTTTTTACTCAGTGCATGTTTCTTTTTCAGGAGCACTCCATACTGTCATATGTGATTCTTGTTGCAGATTTTCAGATGTGAAATCTGCCACCTACCAGGGTTGCCAACTGTCCAGAAATTCCAGGACAGTCTGTAAAAATATGGCGTTTTTTTGCCCTGTCCATATAAAAAGTGTCGGTGATTTTTTTGAAGCTGAAGTAATGTATACAGATGTTTTACCTGTAATTAAAATCATTTTACAGTTCACAGTGAATTCAGATAATATCTTCATATCAGAATTATGGACTGTAGATATGTATCCAGGGTCGAGATGAAGGGTAGGCAAGGAAGGCACCTACCCAAGGTGCAGGCACAGAGGTGAGCGATGTCAGTCACTGATACCGCTCACCCCTCTCTCTGTCCTGTGCCCCAGCCATTGCTCCCTTCCTGCACTGAAATGCATTCACGTCTATCAGATGCGAATGCAATAGCTGTGTGCTCCACAGGAGCAGAGGAGCTATCATCTCCCTACTCCAATGGGATCTCTAGCAAGACGCAGGCCACTTCCTGCCTAAGCCTTGTTGGAGAAGATGCACGCAGATGACGTTGGATGGTGCGATACTTCATATTCATTGATGGCTCTGGTGCTCTAATTATGTACTGATGATGATTTTGTCTTCGTATTTATGTACTGATGATGGTTCTGGTGATGAATATTTCACCAAAATCATCATCACTTGCGACTGCAATGCGAGAAACTCGCGCGAGTCTCTCACCTCAATACCCGGCACTGCCACCGGCACTTGGGATCAGAGTGTGCTGCTGCATGTATTTCTATGCAGCTGAATGCTCCGGTCCGAGCGCCTGTGGCAGTGCCAGGTATTGAGGCAAGAGACTCGTGCGAGTTTCTCGCATTGCAGTCGCAAGTGTGACACCGGCTTATGAATATAGAACAACCATCACTACATGAATATGTCACCAGAACCGGAATTCATCACCAGAATCACCATAAGTTTTATGCAAGCTGTATTTGTCGCATGACAGACAAAAAACCATCAGACGTATTACTTTATTTATAATGGGGGTCTGTTTATTTTCCATTAGGGTATTTGCCAAATGCTGGATATCTTCATTGAAACAAAACAGCCCTGATTATAGTTATGCTTTATTAGTTTTCATAACTATCCTTGGGTTCTACATTTAAAATATAGGACGCCAGGGATGAATATCGCTATTTTTTCCCCTGTACTGTGTAAATGGTCAGACCAAAATGATTGATTCTGTATCTAACTTTGAAATTGCACTCCCTGTTTAGTCACATCCCTAAAGTACACTACTTTTTTTTTTATTTTGCTATTATTTTGGGAAAAAGATAATTCTAGTGGAAGTGGTCAACAGAGCTTGCTACTTAACCCATTTTACGGAAATAGGGATGTGCATTAGGTGACCTGTTATGTCAGTCTCTGAGCCATGCTTTTGCTTTGGGGTGGAGGGGCTCCATTGACTTCATCTACCTAGGGAACCAAAATATTTTGTCTCGACCCTTCATGTATCACTTATAAGCATATTGATTTAGGCTAGTTTGACACTAGCGTATGGCTGAGCTGCGTAGGGCTCTTTACATTCTCCGTGAAGCTCCGCCCACCACCGCACCTCCTCCGGTTAGCTCCGCCTATGCCTGCAAGCATCCTGCATGTGGCCTGCGTGCCTATATTTAACATTAGGAACGCCGCAGGCCGTGTAGATGTATGCGTTTACCGCCGCATGTGTTGTTTTAACTGTGCGGCGACCTGAAACCAATGCAACATGTTGCATTTTTTTCCGGTCGCCGCACCGTCAAAATGACGCATGCGGCGGAAAACGCATACATCTACACGTCCTGCATTCCTAATGTTAAATATAGGTACACAGGCCGCATGCAGGATGCTTGCAGGCATAGGCGGAGCTAACCGGTGGAGGTGCGGCGGTGGGCGGAGCTTCACAGAGAATGTACACAACCCTACGCAGCTCAACCATACGCTAGTGTGAAACTAGCCTTATTATGATTTTACAACTTGCCATAAAAAATATTGTCTGCCCATGATTTTTTCATAAGCTGTCCACAAAAAATAAAAAGTCAAGTTGACAACCCTGCTGCATAAATTAAGCTCTGTGATTTCAATTATTGCAATGCAATGGGTGAAATTTGTAGCCAAAATTAAATCTCCAGTAAAAGCTTCATGTAAAACAGGGGTGCACAACCTTTTTGGTCCAAGGGCCACATTGTCATACTGAAACAATCTGAAGGCCGTACTGAAAATTAAAGGGATATGACCCTCTATGACATTTATGTCATATCGAAAGTATATATAATAAATATCTGATAAGTACAAATTCTATTTACAGGACTCTTACCTCTACCAATTAGCACTCTCATGGTATGTTCATAGGTTTCTCATAACGATTTAAAAATAGCTTCTGCTCCTAAATCTACATACAAAAACACATCAAATCCTCTTTAAATAAGTTTCTGACTGATTTTAATGGGACAAGCTCCTATAATCCACAAGTTGCTGTGTTTTCACATTATTTTAAACATTTTCCGGTAAAACCAGCAGGAATCTTATTCATAGAGTATATGAAGCATTTTTTAATGTGGATTTGCAGGAAAAATTTGCTTCTTAATCCTGATAACAAGCTATGCAAATAATGAATAAACATGACTCTCTACAGTAGATCATTTGTTTTATGCTTACTGCCTAATTTTTCACAATTCCCATAAACCAGAGTGTAGATACAGGTTTGGAAGGCCACTTGTCTATCTTACATTCTTCTTTAAAGAGTGCTTGTTGGGTTAAAAGAATCCATTGTCCTTGTATGTGAGATGTCTACAGAGTGTGTAAGGAGGTGGCGGGACCCTTGACTGGCTTCTCTCTCCTGTGGACACTGTACACATGTGACACGTGCGGCACCTTAATATTTGTCACTGTAAATGTAATATGAGGTTTAGCTAATGTTCCTGTAATGTGTAATGTGCTGTAATATGGTGTGATATTTTCTTAATATTAAATGTATTACTTAGTTTAGGGATATAATATTAATAGTTAACAGTTAAAAGGGGATGGTGCAAAGCCTCAGGAACTTAGGAGAAGGACTTTCTGCTGTTAAAGCAGTTTCAGGACAGGCTTGCCCAGGGCAAGACATGCACCATAGTGAGGACACAAAATTCCCCGGTCATGGAGATAAAAGCTGCCTCAAGTGGACGGGCAGCATGGACGGACACTGGCCCAGCGGGATTGACCCCAGGAGAAAGTTGAGGTTTGGGACCAGGATTGAAGCCAGTGGCGTACCACATACAGAGGCTGTAGAGAAAGTACAGGAAACATTGTCTTGTTTGCATCATGTTCAGTAAAGTTTTCACCGTTGGAACAGAACTGTGGTCTGCAGTGTTTTCCTGAGACCCAATTCCCTACAACCGAAGTGAACGTGTGATGAAGGTAACTGACTGTGTCGCAGGCCTGGGACGTCACTTGTCTTTTCATGTACAAGGTGCTGGGGTGCTTACTGACTGTGACTTAGTGAACTCGCCCATGACTACCTCCCATGCCGCCTTGTTACATTTGTCGTAGTTGGCAAGATCGAATCCAGAAGCCCTGCAGCTACAGGACTGGTGGAAAAGATTCCCAGGACTTGTGGACTGATGATTGAGTTGTGGTCCAAGATGGCATCAAACAATGTCGAGAATGAGACAGTTGGTGGCGTGAAAATGAAGGATGGTGCCGGCTTTCATGGGTGTCCTGGAAAGAAATTGGTGCCAGAAGGAAGGAGGCTATGGCCTGAGTCGAGGCCACATCCCACTGTGACTAATGCCTGCCCGAAATGGGTGCGGGCGAAGAGAAAGTTTCAGCCTGTACCACAGAGTGTGAGGAAACAACGCCCACGAATGGGGGAGCCCAAGAGAACGAGTCAGCGTGTCGGGAGAGAATACGCCATTACCTGATAATATGCGGAGATAGAGCATGTCTTTCCGTGGTGGCATCGGATGCCAGGACTGGAGGCAATCTGTGGCCCAGGCAGAGATGGGCCTGCACCTTGACAACTGGTGGATGAGCAAATGGGAGGAGTGGCGCCCTTTTCGACTGTCGGACAAGCAGGCTGTCGAGATCAAAGAGGAGGATTTCGCGAGGGTGACGGAACTGGAATCGGAACCGGAAAAGGCGTGAAAGACCCTGGAACCTGTCCTGAGAGGGATCGTCATGACCATAGTTCCCAGCTCCCATGGTCACATGAAAAGATCATCACCGGACGCAGCGGCGGTGAGTAGGGAATCTGAGTCCAACCAGATTTTCCCCTAACCCTTACATCCTCACCTCCCTTGGCCCCGCCATCTTTGCCGACTCCTGCTGCCTCTCTCTGTGCATACGTGGAGGAGTCCAGGGTACACTCTCCCGAGGAGGACTGGTGGATTCAAGGAGTGATTAGTGAGAAAAAGCAGCGGGAGCGCCAGATTGTGAGGGAGTTACAATGCCCTGGCGAGGGATCCATGGCAGACTGGGTCACCCATGGGTATATCAAGTACTTCCATCCCACAAGTGGATATGTCTTCATCTATGAGCCCGAGACCCACAAGAAGGTCTACGTCAACGCTGGGTGTATTCGCTGTGACGGTCACATACAGGAATGGGACCAAGCGTCATTTATTAAGGAACAGGGACCTCAGGGGCCATATGCGGTGGCCATCAGGATGGTCTCCAGGCTGGAGGAACAGTGGACGCGTGCAGCCTGATATGGTGTGCGGCCAACTGCAACAGTTGCAGCTCCTGCAGCTAGGCAGGAGGAAGCGGCGCCTGGACAGAATGTGGCAGCTGCAGTTGAGTCACTGGAGCAGGAAGTTTTGGGAGCCATGAGACCGCCACTTGAGGGGGCACAGAGTAGGAGAAATAGTGGAGATTCCTCCTCCAGTGGATCCTCGGTTCACACATATATTGTGGCGCAGGGCCCAAATGAGGCTCATTTCTCTCATCAGCGGCCATGCATAGACTGATGTGGCCTAGTTTAGTGATGTTGTGCCGGTTGCACCTACTGGATGGCAGAGACTGTTCAGCATCTCTAATAGCGCAGTGAGCCCTTTATGGCACTAGGACTGGGTGTCAGTGGTGGCCAGTGCAGTCACAAGTGAAGAACTTACTGCTTGTTTTTTCCACTCCTCAAAGTTTTCTTTGCACACGGTTGTGCATCCCCTGCTGGATTACGGGACTAAAACCCTAAAAGGGTAAATCACCCTTGGAAGGAAATGGACTATGTATGTGACTGCTTTTGGAATGCTGTGTCCAGTTTTGGACACCACATTTTAAAAAAGACATCAACAAACTGGAGCAAGTTCAGAGAAGAGTGACCAGAATGGTGACCGGTCTGCAAACCATGTCCTATGAGGAACGGTTACAGGATGTGGGAATGTTTAGCTTGCATCAAAGAAGACTGAGAAGAGACTTAATAGCTCTCTACAAATATCTCAAGGGCTGTCACATTGTAGAAGGATCATCTTTATTCTCATTTGCACAAGGAAAGACTAGAAGCAATGGGATGAAACTGAATGGGAGGAGACACAGATTAGATATTAGAGAAAACTTTTTGACAGTTAGGGTGATCAATGAGTGGAACAGACTGCCACGAGAGATTGTGAATTCTCCTTCAATGGAAGTCTAGACAGACATCAGTCTGGGATGATTTAGTGAATCCTGCTTTGAGCAGGGGGTTGGACCAGATAACCCAGGAGGTCCCTTCCAACTCTACCGTTCTATGATTCTATGATTCTATTGTAGGTACTGAACTGTTTTAACCCTGAACTGTACCCTGAAAGTATAAAAGCAGTGCACTTGTTTTCATGGGTCTGTAGTCTACTTACAGGAGGGAGTGGGAAGAACCTGTGCAGGAGGACCCGTGTCGTGAGCTGGGTCAGGACTATATGGACTATTGCTGAATTGGTCACCGGGCCAGTGTGTTTGTTTTATTATTGGACTCCTATGTTGGGATACCCAGAGTAGATATGGACCCGAACTGATGTTATGTGGTACCCCTGAACTGTTGATAGTTGGTGCCTTATGAGAACGGATCCCAGGAGTCAATTGGACTCACTTTAAAAGGAACTTGAACTTTATGGCTTCAGGGCTTCAACTCAAGGTCATGGTTGACCAACAAGACTGCATGAACTGTAAAAACATTGAATGTTTTAAAATTTCTAACAGTTTTAGTTACAGGTGCTGTCATAGTCAGGGACGACCATGTTTTAGGAGGGAGGAGTGTAAGAAGGTGGTGGGGACCCTCGACTGCCTTCTCTCTCCTGTGGACACTGTACACATGTGACAAGTGAGGCACCTTATTATTTGTTACAGTAAATGTAATATGCTGTTTAGCTAATGTTCCTGTAATGAGTAATGTGCTGTATTATGTTGTGACATTTACTTAATATTAAATGTATTACTTAGCTTAAAGATAGAATATTAAGAGCTAACAGTTGGGAGGAGTTAAAAGGGGGACGTGCAAAGCCTCAGGAACTTAGGAGAAGGACTTCCTGCTCTTATAGCAGTGACCGGGCAAGCTTGCCCAGGGCAAGACATGTACCGGTCATGGGGATAAAAGCTGCCCCAAGTGGACGGGCAGCATGGACGGATGCTGCCCCAGCGGTATTGACCCCAGGAGAATGTCGGGGTTCGGGACCAGGATTAAAGCCGGTTGCGTACCACATACAGAGACTGTAGGGAAAGTGCAGGAAACATTGTCTCGTTTGCATCGTGTTCAGTAAAGTTTTCACCATTGGAACAGAACTGTGGTCTGTGGTGTTTTCCTGAGATCCTTGCAACCAAAGTGAACGTGTGATGGAGGTAACGGACTGTGCCGCAGGACTGGGACTTCACTTGTCTTTTCATGCACAAGGTGCCGGGGTGCCCACTGACTGTGACTTAGTGGACTCGACCATGACTACCACCCTGTGCCACCTTGTTGCAAGTGCACCATTTGTACTTTCCAGTCCCTGCTCCTCCGCTGCTTGCCACTACTCTTCTGTGTGTTCCTGCTCACATATAGTTAATGTCACTCATTTTTCAATCCATAGACTTGGGGGCTGCACAGAATGGCATCATGGGCTGCAGGTTGTGCATCCTTGATCTAAAACATACAAACTGTTGCCTATTTGCACTTCATTTTCTAAGTGGATTCTTTTATCCTCACTCTGAACTTATCCTAATTAAAGAACACCTGTCAAGAGGAGAAACGTTATCAACCTTCAGATATGGGGTTAATCTGCAGGTTAATAGTGTTCTGAACCTGAATAGTGAAGGCACTGAGAGCCCCGCTGCTTGGAGGCTCTTAAGGTACTGCCACACTAAACAATATCGCTAACGGGATCGCTAAAAAACGTCACTATTTAGCGATCCCGTTAGCGATGTTGCTGTGTGCGGCAGCTTCCGGCGACGAGGCCCCTGCTGGGATCTCGCTCGTCGCCGGAAACGATCCGGACCCTATTCTCGTCGCTGGCGCCCCCGCTGGGTGAGTATTATAGCTAGTGTGGCACCTTTTCTTAGCGATTTAGCGGTACTTTTGTACCGCTAAATCGCTAAGAAGATCGCTAACGGCGATAGCGTCGTTAGCTATATCGCTAAATGTGGCACACATTTAGCGATATTAAAACGATCCCGCTAGCGATCTCATTAGTATGCGCCGCTAACGAGATCGTTAGCGGGAGCGTTTAGTGTGGCAGTACCTTTACTGTCATGGGGATGGCGCCAGCATTGCCTCAGTCACCACTCTGTGTATACAGAGCAGTGGCTGTAACCACACTCCTGGCACTAACTAACATCAGGATCAGCATTAGGGCTGGCTTTCAGTGCCAAAGGGTGTGGTTACAGCTGCCACTCTCTACACATAGAGCGGTGACTGAAAGCTTGCTGGCGCCACCCCCGTGACTGAAAGCCAGATGCTGCTGGTAAGAATAAATTTAATTTCTTCCTGGGATCGGGGCTGTAGGTGAGGGCACCGGGAAGCTTCAGAACGCTATAAATCTGCAAATTAACCCCATATCTGCAGGGTAATAGCGCTTTTTCATGCAAAAGGGTCCCTTTAATGTCCCCACAACTGGATGCAGTTTGTGTCCAGAGTATGTTAAATAAAAGCGTGAGACATCTGTAGTTACTGATACATAGTTTTTTATTGTAAATATTTTTACAGTTAAGAGTATGAAAATACTTGTAATATTAACATATTTCTCTACTCCTCTTCTCATGAGACTAGACACAATAGCAAGTCAAACATAAATATTTAAGCGCAATTATAAAAATGTTTAGAGCATAATCCTTCAAATTTTTTCAGCAGAAGTGTTTTCAAAGGCTGATTTATTTTCTGAAAAAGCCTTTGTTTTGTGTATCGGGCTATTACTGTGTTTTATCTTAAAGCTTTAAACTTAAGAGTACATTTTTGAAACACTTAAGGCAATCATAATTCTGTAGAAGCCTTCAGTCTAACCTATTTTACTGACAAACAATTATATTTTAGATTGAAGAGGTGAAATGATTAAGAATATTTGACTTAGTTGCCATGACAGCATGCATTTTTCATCAGGCAGAGTGTAATTACTACAATTTCAATGATGTAAAATCAAGAAGGATGATAACAAACAGCAGAACCATGGAGATATTGCCTTTGCAACTAAGTTGCTATGACAACAGTGATAATAATCCCAGTGATAGATGTTTTTTCTTGCTCTTTCCATTTTGTACGGTTATAACATTCTGAGCCAGTTTTTACCACAGCTTTTTATAGTTTATTAGACTGTCAAAATAGTTTATGAGATGTTGTTGCAAAGGAAATGACTGAGTTCCACATCCTAATAAAAATGCCAAATACTCTGTTTACATACTGCTTCGGCGCATATGAAACATTATACACAAGTGAGGGAATTGTTTTATTTTTAATCTAGATTGATCAGATTGAACGTTAAGATTTGGAATGTACAATAAAGACAATCTGATATGAGTGGAAATATTTCTAATTTGTGCCGGGGTGTAAAAAAAAAAAAAATAGAAAATGTAAATGCGTCTTTATTGCAACATGAACTTAATTAGTTTACTTCAGAGCGGTAGGAAAAATGTTTCTCCACAATTACTTTTAGAAAAACTGTCTTTCCACTGTAAAATAAAGTATGTGTGAAAGTAATGAAAAGCCTGCATTATGCTAGTCAAGATGCAGGCAAGTTCCAAAACTCAAGGATATTATGTTAATGGGGTACGGTAAAACTTAAAATCATGGTATTATATGTCTCTGAGCATGTATGAATTTTCTCATTTGTCATTATGCCTAAATGACCACCGTATGAACATAAAATATAATTGCCTTGTAAAAGAGCTTCAAACAGGATTCTATATATATCGCTCATTGTGTTCACGTTCCTTAACACAACCTGAAATATTTTATATTGTATTTGGTTTTGCCGAGTGGAAAACCTCTGTCCATGGAGCCTGAAATAAGTTGATTGTCCTTCAGCGAGATTACTGACAAGATGTCTAGGAAAATACATTCCACCAATAATCACAGTTTTATGTCCCTTATATTTTTTCTTTCGATAAGCTACAGGAATATTTTCTCAAATATCTGGTGAATGTTATTGACAGTTGCTTTATGGGAACTCGCTCGCTCGTTCATGTAATCATTGTGTTCTACCATAAAAAAAGCAACAAAGATAACAAAAAAAACAAAATCAAAAACGCAAAAAAAAAGAATTGTCATCTGTATAGTAGACAATAAAGTGAGGTATAGAATACAAAATCTGTAACAGAAGGCCAGAATAACATACACTGATATGTATTTCTTCTTAGAATTTGACAAGTACAAAATACATAGTCAAGATAGCCTTAGTTGGAAAATGTAACCATATTAGCTACTTTTGTTTTGAGATTTTTTTTCTATAAAATACTAAGGTATTTGCAGTGATGATAAACGTGCGCTGCCCATCAAGAGCGGACACAGACAGAAGTGGGCCCCGGTGCTAGGACAATATATTTATTTATTTTGCTCACTTATTTAGCACCATTAATTCCACAGCGCTTTACAGACATCATCACTGTTTCCATTGGGGCTCAAAATCTAGATTCCCATTCAGTATCTTTTTGGAGTGTAGGAGGAAACCAGAGTATCCGGAGGAAACTCACTCAAGCATGGGGAGAACATACAAACTCCTGGCAGATGTTGTCCTTGGTGAGATTTTAACCCAGGACCCCAGCGCTGCACGGTCTCTTTGCTTTCCACTATCTTCTTATAATGCACAATTTTGCCTATTTTGGAGTTAGAAGTTGGTACCCTTATTTTTTGAGTCTCTGTGTGGCTGCACAAGTTACAACAATAACATGTTCACCCATGCTGCCCATCTATTTTTAGTCTGATAGTTAAGTATTATAATCACTGTTCATGTTGACGCTGACATTTTGACCTCTAAATGGGTTTTAGCTTAATGTATTTTATTTATTTATTATGCTTACTTACAGTATATACTCGAGTATAAGCTGACCCGAGCGTAAGCCGAAGCACCTAATTTTACCTAAAAAAATAAGAAAACTTATTGACTCGAGTATAAGCCGGGTATGAATTGTCCTCCCATACCCATCCTGGTATGTACGGTCTCTTCATCCCCATCCTTGTATGCATGGCCCACTCATCCCTATCCTGGTATGCATGGTGTCATGGGGTTACCGCAACAAAGAGGAGCAAGAAGACCGCAGCGTCTGATTAATCCTACTAGTGCACTGAAAATAAGCAATTCACCTTCTTTTTAAATGGTGTAAATTTCTATTGGCAGAAAAAGGGTTAATTGGCCATGTTGTGCGCTCTGGGAGTCTGAGCTCTCAGCTGAGTTTGGTTATCCACTCCCATTCCCTTTATAATCTGGGTCCTAATTGAAACCCATGTCAGAGCTAGCTTATGCTACATGGCTTGGAGGAGAGGTGCTTATATGAGAAGGAGATTGGAGGAGTTATCTGTGACTGTTGTGTGGGTTTGTAAGTGTGATAATTCCCTTCCCTTCTCTTATTTTGGTTTATACCCATCCTACACTAACCAATGCATTCCTGTGCTATATGTGAGTGAATGTTTGTATGCCTGGTATTTTCATTTGCCCTTGTTCGTGTTGCACTGTTCATTGGGTTGGTGTACTGAAGTGCACAGTAGCACCCCTCTTCCCTGGGTGGGGAAGAGAGCAGATGGAGGGCAGATACAGGAGATAAGGCAAGCGTGGTGGCCCTGGCATCTTCACCTAAAGAAGTAACCCAGGGAATAAGGCGAGCTAGGGCACCCCATAGTGTTAGGGACAGGGAAGGATCACCCGACAGCTGAGTCGTGACACATGGCTCCTCCTCCCTATCCTGGTATGCATGGCCTCTCATCCCTATCCTGGTATGCATGGCCTCCCCATCCCTATCTTGGTATGCATGGTCTCCTCATCCCTATCCTAGTATGCAAGGTTTTTAATCCCTATCCTGGTATGCATGACTTCTCATCCCTATCGTGGTATGCATGGCCTCCTCATCCCTATCCTGGTATGCATGGCCTCCTCATCCCTATCCTAGAATGCAAGGTTTTTCATCCCTATCCTGGTATGCATGTCCTCTTCATCCCTATCCTGGTTTGCATGGCCACCTCATCCCTATCCTAGTATGCAAGGTTTTTCATCCCTATCCTGGTATGCATGGCTCTTCATCCCTATCCTGGTATGCATGGCTCCTCAATCCTATCTTTGTATGCATGGCTCTTCATCCCTATCCTGGTATGCATGGCTCTTCATCCCTATCCTGTGGATGGCACTGAATATTGATTCCCTTAAGTAACAGGCACACGTGATTGCCCAGCCGCTGCAGGAAGCTGGCGGCTGCGAGTACTATGCCCATTATTGAAGAGCAGCGGGCACAAGCTTTAGCCGCAGCAGCCAGCTCCTGCCTCCTGTGACCCGCTGCTATGCCGCTGCCTCTCCCCCTCCATCTTCTGGGACCGTCACTCGAGTTGAAGCCAAGGGGGGCTTTTTCAGCACAAAAAGTGTGCTGAAAAACTCAGCTTCTACAATATATTGTGCCATCAAATTCCACAGCCCTTTACAGACATCATCATTACTGTCCCCACTGGGGCTCACTACACTATCTAAATTCCCTATCAGTATGTTTTCAGAGTGTGGGAGGAAGCAGAGAACCCAGAGGAAACCCATGCAAACATGGGGAGAAAACATAAAATCCTTGCACAAGTTGACCTTGGTGGGATTTAAACCCAGGTTCTCACCTTCTCCACATACAGTGCTGTTTCCACTGCTGTTCTGGTGATTGTGTATGGTGCTGTCACATCTACTGAACTCCAGCCTAGTCCTGAGCTCAGCATCTGTCTATATGAGCTCATTGATAAGCTGTAGCTGTATAGATGTGACATCACCATTACAGTCTGTACAGTCATGGACAAAAGTTTTGAGAATGACACAAA